>OVBA01007023.1:0-15623 GCA_900406435.1 Lepidium aucheri
TGAAAAATCGTGAAATTAGGTTTCTTCGAAGGGCATTGATCGATCGATCCCTGTGTTGATCGATCAATCTTTGGATCTTGAGTCGATCTTTGAGAAGCCAAATCGTTCTTCAGATCGAGCGCATATTCTTTGTTAAAGTACTGATCGATCGATCCTTGTGTTGATCNGTTGATCAATCGATCCTCTCTCTCGTGGAGAATACCGGGAAATGCTTCAAACTTCTCCAAAGTTCACCTTCAAGCATGATTCCAAATTTGAACGTTTTTGACCTGAAATCTCAATAAAACACAGACAAATTCCCCAAATATAACCGTAAAAATGAGCTCAAAACCGACAAAATATGAGGAACATCACTTACCACCACACTCAATGATTTGATAGAAGAACTCTCAAAAATCCTTTTATCACTCCTGGCCAGATCACATCCTGGGCCGAGTGCAAGATGGCATTCTTGAACAAGTTCTACTCACCTTCCCGCACCGTGAAACTATATACATCATTTTTTCAATTCACTCAAAAGCGTTTTAAAAGTTTCCCGCAAGTATGGGAAAGGTTTAAAGATTATGTTGCTCAATATTCGCATCACGGCTACAAAACTGAGTCCTTACTCAGCACCTTCTACCGAGGAATTAGGTCGAGGTATCAAACACTACTGGACACAGCAAGTAACAGTAATTTTATGCACAAAGATCTTACCGCCGGATGGGAGCTCATTGCAAATCTTTCTCAAGCTCAAGAATAGTATAATGAAGGTGCTGCAACCAGCGGAGTCTATTCTAACGACTCAGCCGCACCAAACAAAATCGGAATCTGTATAATGAATGCCAAAATGGACCGCTTCCTACGGATTAGACCAAAACCTATCCCAGCCAAGGAAGACATCCAAGTGGAAGAAGTCAGTCTGCTTGAATGCACTGCTACCCCAACCGTCTCACAACCAGCTGTATTGGATATGTTACAAGCAATATTGCAAGGGCAAAAGACTGCGGCGGACGAGTTCACAGTGACATTTGCTGAGATCAACAATTGATATACTGATCTACATACCACAATCGGGGACATAACCACGAGACTTCTGCAAGTAGAACAAAGACAAGCCACACCTCTACCCTCTCCTATCCCAAATACAAACCCCACCTGTCTACCTCGTGCTACCTAGGAGGCATCAATCAGTTTTACGGAGTTACACACAGAACAAAGGATGAGCCGTACTACTGCTATAGCTTCTAATACTGAGGACAGTATGATTGAAGAAGGGGGAGATGGTTCACACACACAGATCACCGAATAACTTAAATCAGATGCGATCCTCGACAGTTTGCCTCGCACCACTAAGGAACAAGGGCATAATGTTCCAGCAAAAACACTGCCAGACAATCCCTCAACTCACCTCGCCATCGTCATACCCGAGGCAGTGCAGCGAGTTGAACTCTTGGCAGTAGATTCACACAAAAGCAACCCATCAACACCTATTTTCCCTCATCTACTTTTCCTAAGCGGTATAAAAAGTGCATTGCTGAAAAATACAAGACTCAACTCTTCAAATAAATTAAAGACATCGAGTTTTCAATCCCATTGGTTGATGCTTTTATGTTGATGCCGCCTTACAATAAGTCCCTCAAAGACTTGGTGAAGGAGAACACCAAGGAGATATAAGGAGAAGTGATACTAACTCATGAGATTAGTGCAATCATCTTAAGAAAGGAAGCACCCAGAAAGTTAGCCGAACCCAGTACCTTTACCATCCCTTGCTCCCTTGGAATGCTATCCTTCAACAATTGCTTGTGCTATTTAGGAGCCTCAATAAGTCTTATTCCCCTCTCGGCTGCAAAGAGATTAGGATTTTTAACATTCGAAGCATGCAAGATCTCTTTGATACTCGCCGATCGGTCTAGGAGGATACCACATGGAATGCTTGAAGACTTACAGGTTAACGTGGGAGGAATGCACATCTCGAGGGACTTTGTTATGCTTGAAATGGATCAAGAACCCTAATGTGTGTGATTTTTGATGGTTTTAGAGTCTTGTTTTAGGTAGTTTTGCATCCGTTTAGATAGATTTTCCGATTACTTAGGTCTTTTTAGGTTTGTTTTGCTTTGTTTGCATTTGCATTTGGAGTTTGGAGTTTATTCTAGGAAAAGGAGCAAAAAAGAGCTAAAAATGGAGTTAAGGATAATTGGATCAGCTGCTAGGTGAAAGAAGTCGTGCAAACTCAGATCACTGCCTCATGGATCGCAGGGCTAGGACTGTTCGGAACGCTCAGGAAAAAATGCCTCAGTCACCAGCCTCAACCTATCTGCTGCGAGGGAAGACATATCCATTACACTCGGACTATCTGCTCAGCCAAAACCCCCGAGGGCGAAGACCAGAACCACTCCTCGGTCTCAAGCTCGCACAAGGACTCTAAGGGCAAGATTTCTGGTTATCCGACTTAGGTCGATTTGACCATTAAGGTTACGCAAATGACCCTATAAATACCCTCTAATCACTTTCTTATCATTTTATCTGATGTTTAGCTTAAAATCTCTCTTTATTTTTGTTGTTGCTTTCATTTTATGCTTGTTAAGGTACTTTCATGTTTATGCTTAAGCTTTAATGGAATGAATTTAGTTTGATCTGCATCTTTACTTTCTGCTCTTTACTTTTATGTTCGTCATGTTTATGCAAATGAAATCTCCATTGATCCTCCGCTCTCAGCTTATGAGGTGCAAGTAGATCCTTGTGGATCTCGAGGATAGGGAGGTCGAAGGTGAATCCACAGATTCACTCGCCGAGCGAACAATGATCTAACTCCGATCTCTTCTCACATGGCTAGGCTTAATGTTGATCTCTCCCTGATCAAGAGAGGTCTGATTTGGGTCGTGACCTAAGGCTAGCACCAAAGGAATCGGAGACCAAGTGCCATGTGAGTGATGGTTTGATCCACCGAGGAGAGATCTAGTATGTGGTTCGGCTATTAGATGTATTGGGCTGAACTTTAAGCTTCTGATTTGGTATGATAGTGGCTAGCACCGTAATGGATCAACCAGATTGGTTAGGGATTTTCACCATGAGAATGGGTTGATCTAGGCTTGTCCCGGTCTAGGGATCGTTCAATATAGTTCGGCTTGGTCGGATCGGTGAGTTTACCGCGGATCAAACCCTCCCTATCCTTTAGATCTATGCTTTTAACCTTATTTTCATCTAATGCAATTATATCACTTTTTTTTAAATGCATTTCTCTGTTTTGAATTCTTAGATTCTGTTTTTATTTTGTCTTTTAGTCTATTTTGTCCTATTATCTAGATTGCAAGCTCATTTGATGTATAGCCAATCTGTGTGATAGATTGATAGGTTGCTTGAACTAAGACCTAGTAGTAGATCGATTGATTATAAGCAATTTCTGAGTATTGGTTTGACAAACCCCACCTACTTACCCAATGCATAGATGATTTGATCTTAAGGACCTAAAAACCCTTTTATCAAATTGGTGCCGTTGCTAAATCAGTCTTGCTTGTTTTAATTTATAGTATGCTAGTTTTAGGATCATGTTTAGTGTTATTGCTATTATTACTTGTCTGTGTTTCACTCAGCTTGAATCTATAAGGACCAAGCCTCCACCTTACTGGCAAGTTGTGTTTATGTCCTTGCAAGCCTCGCAGGTACCCTCGCCATTTGACACCAAGGACAGAGACACAATCAGTACCCTCGCATCAACTTCTACGAGTTGTGCGAGTAATCAGTACAGTTTAGCCGATTGATGCACACACGGTCGAAAGGTTCTCACCACCTTCCACCACCCACCGATGACATCAACCAGCTCACTCGTGCGATCCGACTAGAGCGTATCAGTCGCCTATAAGAAGACCCAACCCTCGTCGTCTTCAGCCTGTGCAGCGAGGAGAAGAACCAAATATTCAAAACCTAAATGAGAAGGAAGGAGTTGCACCAGTGGTTGCAACTAAGGCCAAAGCACCTATCCCTTCACGTTTAAAGAAGAACCAAGCAGAAAAACAGAAGGTCCTTTTTGACAAGCAAATGAGCGGTATCGAAATAAAAATTCTTCTCTTGGATGTTTTTGCTTTAATTGCGCAATATAAGAAATTTTTGAAGGACACTCTAAAGGAACGATAAGAAGAGTGCATGGCCATTGGGACTAGGTCATCCGGATCACTCCTGATATCAATTCTTCTACACCAAAGGAAAAGTTTCATTGCAGAAAAATTGGGCGATCCGGAAAGCTTCACACTTCCTTGTGTAATAGGGCACCTCACATTTATTAATTGCTTATGTGACCTTAGAGCATCCATCAGCTTAATCCCACTGACAACTGCACAAAAGCTGGGGTATTCAAACTTCAAGGATTGCAAAACTTCCCTGGTCCTCGCTGATAGAACGACAAGGAAACCAAGGGGACTGCACGAGGATATACCAATAAGCGTTGGCAATGTGTTGGTTCTTATAGATTTTGTGGTACTAGAAATGGATGAAGAACCTACTGATCCATTACTGCTCGGTCGACTCTTCTTGGCATCTGTAGGAGCTCTGATCGATGTAAGGAATAGGACCATTGAATTAAAGGTTGGAGAAGGGGTTGGTATGATGTTTGATTTAAAGGAAGGAAGGAAGAAGCCCACGATCGACTGGAAATGCTTTGAAATTGAGGGAACACTAGAAGAGATGGCTGATGATGCAAACGAGGGAGCTCTGGTTCCCTCTGCAAACCCATACTAGAAGTGTATGAATAATCGAGCTTGAGACTCTAAACAAGCCCACTTGGGAGGGAATCTCATGTCTATCCTTTACTTTTGAAAACTCTTTTTAAAGTCAATTTAGCTTTATTTAAATTTTAAGAATAATCTTTGCTAGTTTATTGTTGTTATTATTGGATATTTGGAATCTTGATCTCAGGTTCAAGGAGCTTTGGCTACACTCTTGGTGAAATTGGAAGAAGTAACGCCCTTATTAAGCCAAGAGAGAGTAGCCTCGCACCTAGTCCTCAGAGGCAACTAAACGAGGAGTGGGAAAAATTTGACAAAGAACCTAAACCCCTCAGGACATGAGGCCGAGGAGGGTGTGCGAGTAGTGTTCACATCGCCTTGAACACCACTTATGGACCTACTTTCACAGCTCAGTTTCCTTTTATATGGAAAATTCTAGTCAAATATATCCCAATATGATTGATATTGACTCATTACTCAGTAAAAACATTGAACATAGGGCTTAATGGCCTAAAATGCTTTAATTTGAGTCTCTCTCGATATCTTAGCTAACTCTTGTGTTATTAGATATTTCTATTAAAAGGGAGCTAGTCAGGACTTTAGATAGCCAGAGGGAAGCAGAAAAGAGCAGTTCAAGCTTGGGTTTCTGTGAATGGGTAGTCAGGTCTCGATGTAAGCGGCAAGGAGGGTTGAGCGAGGAAGTTGCTGAGGAGCACAAAAGGACAAAACTAGATGTGGTTCCAGCTCACCAAATGGGGCCACGACCAACTTCTTTTTGCTAAAATCTAGGGACGGTCAAGTCAATGAAGGACTGATCCAAGGGTTGAAATCGGTCAAAGATTTAAAATTCAAATGAACGGTCCGGATCATGCCAAAATCAAGGGTGAATGGCGAGTAATTCGGAAACCGTGATTGTTTCCCTCATCAACCCAAGATTGTCTCTTTTACACTCCCAAGATTGTCTCCTTCTCACCCGCATCACTCGCCTATAAGAAGACCCAACCCTCGTCGTCTTCATCATTCACCTTCAAGCACTCAAGCAAACAAACTCTCTCTCCCTCCGAGTTGATTTCTCTCACCGAGTTGCTCTCTCTCACCACCACCGAGTTACTCTCTCTCCACCAAGTTTGAGTTTTTCTAATCAATCCTTGTCAAGCATGTCTTTTGGTGACCAAAGAAAGATGAAGGAATTTAGGAGCAAGTTCATGAACGACGCAAGAAAATCTGGAAGAATAGAGATGGTGGCAGGGCTTGGCGACTCACCGTCGGTTCACCGTGACAACAGACCTCACCGGTTCCTCGTCCAATCGGACAATGAGGAGCCAGGTGTTCAGATGAGAATTCAGATTCTGATCAGGGAATCGGCGAGAAGATTGGCGACTGAGCCGATGGACTAGAAGTATGATCATGGTGAAGGCGGCTTAGCTTTAGAGAAGAGGAAGGGCAAACAGATACCTCGCCCTCAAGCACCGAGGAGAGTGAAGAGGAAAACGTATATGTCCAGCCCTCTCCGATGGAGGTCGAGTACGAAGGCAAGGAGAAGATAGAAATGAAAACTGAGAAGAAAGGGAGAAACACAAGGTACCACCGAGTGATTGAAGACCTGAAGAAGAGCGGCTACTCGGAGAAAGAAGCAAAGAAGGCTTACGAGGAGCGTGAGAAAGAGAAAAAGAAGAAGTCTACAAAAGAGGATGATAAATCCGACAAGGCATATGCGGCTTTGAAGGCCATGGGAGTCAAAGGAACATATTTCCCACATTATGGAACCATGAGGGAATTGGGAATCACTGAGGAAGTAGATAGGTTGTTTGGCTCGCTTGGCGTGAAAGTTTGCATGTACAATGTGGCGAGTTCTTACATTGAGGAGACATTGCAATTCCTCGCCACCATAGACCTTTTGATCTACGCTAAGACTGACAAATCCAAGATCAAGAAGAATGGACCTGGGTACATAACGTTCACCATGTATGACAAACTATACGCGGTGACGTTGAGGGAGTTGGACCAAATTTTTGGGTTTCAATCCGGAGAGGCGGCACATCCGGATATTGGAGAAAATGATACCAATGAGGTTTGGAATATGTTGACAGGAGTTAAGGAGTATGATTCATCCCAAAGCAAAGGAAGTTGGATTTGCAACCCAGCCATCAACTACGCGAGAAGAGCAATAGCCAACGTGATTTTTGCTAGACCTTCCACCTAGCCAATCAACTTCAGGGAGATGCACATGATAGTTATGGCGATGAAGGAGATTTTTGGCACTACTCCGAGTGGGTTGCACATTGATGGAGATGAAGGGCATTCCGTAATGTCCTTTGTGTAGGCAAAACACCTCACCACATACCGTGCACGAGCCGTGACGCAAACGGGAAGGAAATCTGGGAAACCAAAGCATATTTACACTGGTGGAGTGGTTGCTCGGATACTTGAAGCCAAGGGGGTACCATTGAACACTGAAAACCATAATTGGGTTCCACCTCAATTCATGGATATTCGTTATCTTCAAGGAGCGGGCCTCATTGCCAAAGGTGAAGTCGAAGGACGAGCTGTGTACAAGTTTGATCACCCAAAAAAGAAGGACACCAGAATAGTTCTCCCTTGCCCATCATTCATCAGACTTAACACTATGGAGAATGTGACTTTCATCCCACCCCTCGAAGCTCTACTCAATGAACACCAGCGAGGAGAGCAAGCTCAGCAGGCAGAGGAAGAGGTGGATGAGGAAGAAGTTGACCCCGAATCATACTTTTTCAAGGAATTCACTGAGAAGAACAAGGGGACAACAAGTAAGGAAGCCGACAAGCGGATTGGAAAGCTCCAGAAAATGGGGAAATGGCTTCTCAAGAAGGTGAAGGGCATGACCAAGGAAAAGGAGGAATGGCTGGACGAGCGCAAGAGGATGTGGGAAAGAATTTATGGATTGGAGTCCTTACTCAGAAGAACAGAGCCTCAACCTCGCACACATAACTCGCCACCACCAGCGAGGAGGCACTCAACCTCAACATATCCCAGCCCGCACAAAGAGCAAGCAAAGCAACTGCGACGCCAATCAATGGATACAATGCGAGTGTACAAGAGATCCGGGAAAAAGAGCCAAAAACATCAAGAACAAACGCCTCAGAAAGGTCCCTCGCATGCGTCCCTCGCTGACCATGACCGCAAGGAGTACTCAGATTGACAGCAGCACATTGCACCATGTGAAGGAATAGCTCCAAGAGGGTACCCAGACCCTCAAAACTACACTCTCGAGGACATGAATACCTTCACTTCTCACTTGTTCGACTTCTAGGTACCAAACTCCAAACTTTTGTACATACATCTTTATTTTTAGTTGGTTTTAGTTTTTTTGTCTAGACAACTCTCTCCCACTTCTATTCACACAAGGGACTGTTTGATTTAATTTTGGGGGAGGGTCTAGAGTACTCTCACAATGTTTCTTGTGATCTTATTTTCTATTTTGCATGCATTCGTTTAGGTTGTAAAATCCATCTAGATTTTTCTTTGTGCATTTGCTTGTTGCATTTCATGGCACTTAAGGCATAGAAAAACCAAAAACAATTGAAATTTTTTGAAAATGAAAACTAAAAAATAGAGTGTTCATGTAGTTGCATTCACTTAGAATTGTTTTACATTGCATTCATTTAGGACTCATGCATCCGAAATTGTTATGTAGGAATGATCTTGATGATGGGAAAATCTTGATAAGTTAAGCTAAGTAACCATTGTGAATGCTCTTTATTGGTAGATAGCCGTTTTGGAAAGTTTTTGGGCGGATCATCGCCTTGGTGAACTTTGCTTGGGGTTTGTTTTCAATAGGTCTAGTTTAATTCCTTCTAAAATTGAACTTAAACTTCCAATCTTGAGCCTAGAGATGCATCAATACCTTCCTTCTCTTTGTTTAGCATGATCCGGAAAGTGTGCTTGGTTAAACCCTCTCAAAAGACAAGTGGAAAATTAAGCTGCCCGCAAAGAACTTAAACCGAGTAAGTGGTAAAGGTGAAGCGGCTGGAAGGATGTGTAAACNNGTAAGCCAAAAGGGGACATAAAAAGAAAATAAAAAGAAAAAGAAAAAGAAAAGAAAGAATGAATAATTGGACAGTAAAAATTTTAATGAGAGGGAACCATTTAAGTTGAAAAATGATCATGCTAAGCTTAGGGAAGTCGAAACATGTAATTGTTGATCTCTAGTCTCTTTTGAAAACCGCACCAAAAAGAAATAAGGAATTAGACTTCTACCTTTAGAGACCAGCTTAGGTTATAGGAATCCATAGGTTGTATGCTATGTTTAAGGATGATTACATTGCGGTTTCCAAAATGATGGAGCCCATATGTGGATTACGGTTTGGCTTAAGCAAGTTGTTTGTTAGACAAGATGTCTCCACTTTGTGTGTGCAGCTTTTCCACCTTATGTCATTGCACTTGCTTGAGGTCAAGAAAGATCTAAGTTTGGGGGAGCTGATGTGTGTGATTTTTGATGGTTTTAGAGTTTTTTTTAGGTAGTTTTGCATCCGTTTAGATAGATTTTCGGATTACTTAGGTCTTTTTAGGTTTGTTTTGCTTTCTTTGCATTTGCATTTAGAGTTTGGAGTTTATTCTAGGAAAACGAGCAAAAAGAGCTAAAATGGAGCTAAGGATAATTGGATCAGCTGCTAGGCGAAAGAAGTCATGCAAACTCGGATCGGTGNATGGATCGCAGGAGGAGGACTGCTCAGAACGCTCAGGAAAAAATGCCTCAGTCACCAGTCTCAACCTATCTGCTGCAAGGGAAGACAAATCCATTACACTCGAACTATCTACTCAGCCTAAACCCCCGAGGGCGAAGACCAGAACAACTCCTCGGTCTCAAGCTCGCGCAAGGACTCTGAGGGCAAGATTTCTAGTTGACCGACTTAGGTTGGTTTGACCATTAGGATTACGCAAATGACTCTATCAATATCCTCTAATCACTCTCTTATCATTTTATTTGATGTTTAGCTGAAAATCTCTCTCTATTTTTGTTGTTGGTTTCATTTTATGCTTGTTAAGGTACTTTTATGTTTATTCTTAAGCTTTAATGGAATGAATTTAGTTTGATCTTCATCTTTACTTTCTGCTCTTTACTTTTGTGTTCTTCATGTTTATGCAAATAAAATCTCTCTTGATCCTCCGCTCTCATCTCATGAGGTACAAGTAGATCCTTGTGGATCTCGAGGATAGGGAGATCGGAGGTGAATCCACCAATTCACTCGCCGAGCAAACAATGATCTAACTCCTATCTCTTCTCACATGGCTAGGCTTAATGCTGATCTCTCCCTGATCAAGAGAGATCTGATTTGGGCCGTGACCTAAGGCTAGCGCCAAAGGAATTGGAGACCAAGTGCCATGTGAGTGATGGTTTCCTCCACCAAGGAGAGATCTAGTATGTGGGTTGGTTATTAGATGTATTGGGTTGAACTTTAAGCTTCTGATTTGGTATGATCGTGGCTAGCGCCGTAATGGATCAACCGGAATTGTTAGGGATCTTCACCATGAGAATGGGTTGATCTAGGCTTGTCCCGGTCTAGGGATCACTCAATATAGCTCGGCGAGTCCGATCGGCGAGTTTACCGCCGATCAAACCCTCTCTATTCTTTAGATATATGCTTTTAACCTTATTTTCATCTATTGCAATTATATCACTCTGTTTTTGTTGCATTTCTCCGTTTTGAATTCTTAGATTCTGTTTTTATTTTTTCTTCTAGTCTATTTTGTCCTATTATCAAGATTGCAAGCTCATTTGATGTATAGCCTATCTTTGTGACAGATTGATAGGTTGCTTGAACTAAGACCTAGTAGTAGATAGATTGATTACAAGCAATTTCTGAGTATTGGTTTGACAAACCCACCTACTTACCATTTGCTTAGATGATTTGATCTTAAGGACCTAAAAACCCTTTTATCAGAACCAAAAGAACCTTTGCTCTTTGGTAGACCTTTTCTAGCCACAGCCGGAGCTTTGATTGATGTGAGGAATGGAACTATAAAGCTAAACTTAGGAAAAAACATCAAAATGAAGTTCCACATAGGAAACGCATTGAAGAAACCTACCATTGAGAACCAAGCATTTTGGATCCAAGAGACGACGATCTTAAAGATGAGCTGCTTGAGGAATTGCTCACAAAGGACCAATTGCAAATTGTACTAACCACACCAGTTCAAGATGAGTATTTGCGGATCAAAGCGGAGTTCTATAGATCGCTTTTGGATGCTTATTAATCACCAATAAGCTGACTTGTGATTGAGGAACTGGTGGAGTCAGACACCACGGATGTACAAGCGGGAAAACGAACCTCAAGCCCCTTGCAAACAAGAATTGATAGATCTGCTGAGCACTCGGTCATGCACCTCGCAGCGGAGAACACCGAGGGAACCTTTAAGGCAGACCAAGACGATTGGTCCGAGATCAAAGCACCAAAGGTTGAATTGAAAATGCTTCCCGCTGAGCTAAGGTACGCTTTCTTAGGACCTAATTCTACATATCCTGTAATTGTTAATGATGCTTTGAATGATGAAGAGGTTGAAATGTTTCTATCCGAACTTAAACGCTTTAGGAGAGCTACAGGTTATTCACTTGAGGACATTAGAGGAATCTCACCTAGGTTTTGTGTGCATAGAATTCACTTAGAAGATGAGTCTCATTCTAGCATAGAGCCCCAAAGGAGATTGAACCCGAACCTTGAAGAAGCAGTAAAAAAGGAACCCTTAAGCTACTTGATGCGGATCTAATCTATCCTATTTCCGATCGTAAATGGGTTTCCCCAGTTCATTTTTTCCCTAAAAAGGGAGGTTTCACTGTGGTTAAGAATGACAAAAACGAAATGATACCAACTTGAACAATTACGGGGCATAGGACGTGTATAGATATTAGGAGACTCAACTCATCTACTAGGAAAGACCACTTCCCATTGCCTTTCATTGATCAAATGGTGCAACGTCTAGCGAACCACAAGTATTATTGCTTTCTAGACGGGTATAGCGGATTCTTCCAAATCCATATACACCTAGATGATCAAGGAGATGGTGGAAGTCTTTATGAATGACTTCTCTGTCTATTGCTCTTCCTTCTCCTCTTGTTTGTCAAATCTATGCGGGTTATTGAGCAGGTGCGTGGAGACCAACTTGGTACTTAATTGGGAGAAATGTCACTTCATGGTCAAAGAAGGGATAGTTTTGGGCACAAGATTTCTGAGAAGGGGATTGTGGTTTATCAGGCCAAGATAGATGTAATGGTTTAGTTACAACCCCTAAAGACGGTAAAGGACATTATAAGCTTCTTGGGTCACGCCGGGTTTTATAGGAGGTTGATCAAGGATTTTTCAAAGATAGCTCGATCGCTCACTCGCCTATTATGCAAAGAGGCAGAGTTTTTATTTGATAATGAGTGTATGGAAGCCTTTAAAACTATCAAGTCAGCACTCGTCTCAGCACCCATTGTCCAGGTACCTGATTGGACTCTACCATTTGAGATCATGTGTGACGCTAGTGACTATGCGATCAGAGCGGTCCTTGGACAAAAGAAAGACAAGTAGTTGAATGTCATTTACTATGCTAGTAGGACACTTGACGATACCCAAATCAAGTATGCAACAACTGAGAAGGAACTGGTGGCTGTTGTCTTCGCATTTGAGAAATTCAGGTCCTACCTAGTTGGTTCCAAGGTCATCATCCATACTGACCATGCGGCCTTGAAGTACCTTATGAAGAAGAAAGATGCAAAGCCGAGACTTCTTAGATGGATACTTCTTCTCCAAGAGTTCGACATGGAGATAGTGGATAAACCGGGTATAGAGAACAGTGTAGATGACCACTTATCAAGAATGATGATAGAAGATTCCATCCCAATAAATGATTCCATGCCTGAAGAACAGCTGATGGCATTTAAAACCTCTAGACGGGAACGCAAGGGTCAAGCCTCGCAGGTACAACTCGCAGTAGTCAACTCTGAGGAGCAAAAGGTTGACCAGAATGATGAGCCTCTGCAGAAAAAGTAGTTTGTTGGATCAGTGCTCCCTTAGTATGCTGACTTGGTGAATTATATGGTGGTAGGAGAGATATCTACGAGTTTGGAAGGATATCAAAAGAAGAAGTTCTTTAGATATGTGAATCACTATTTTTGGGATGAGCCGTATTTATACAAGAGAGGATCGGATGGTGTGTTTAGACGATGTGTGGCTGAAGAAAAGGTACAAGGACTATTGGAACACTATCATGGGTCTACATACGGAGGACATTTTGTATCCTTCAAGACAGTTCAGAAGATTTTGCAAGCCGATTTTTGGTGGCCCACCATGTTTAAGGACGCTCAAGCATTCATATCAAAGTGTGACCCATGTCAACGAATGGGGAATATAGGAAAACGCAATGAGATGCCTCAAAGACCAATCTTGCACATCGAAGTGTTTGATTGTTGGGGAATAGCCTCATGGGGCCCTTCAACCCGCCTTCACACGGAAACACTTACATTTTGGTAGCCGTAGACTATGTCTCCAAATGGGTAAAAGCGGTGGCAAGTCCGACGAATGATGCAAAGGTGGTAATATATATGTTCAAGACCATCATCTTTCCTAGATTTGGAGTTCAACGAGCTGTGATTAGTGATGGAGGATCACATTTTATCAACAAGGCATTCGAGAGTTTACTTAGGAAGTATGGGGTAAAGCACAAGGTAGCTACACCCTATCATCCTCAAACCAACAGGCAAGTGGAAGTCTCCAATAGGCAGATTAAATCCATACTCACGAGGATAGTTTGTGCTTCCAAGAAGGATTGGGAAACAAAGCTTGATGACACACTTAGGACATATCAAACCGCCTACAAGACGCCAATAGGAAGGACACCATTTCAGCTGCCATATGGCAAATCATGTCACCTCCCTGTGGAGATCGAGTATAAGGCGGTATGGGCTACACGACAACTGAATTTCAAGCTAAAAACGGTTGATCAACATGCATGAGTTGGAGGAAATAAGGATCGATGCCTATAAGAGCTCCAAGATATACAAGGAAAGAACAAAGGCTCTCCACGACAAAAAAAATAGCACAAAAGTAATCTCAGCTAGAGATTGTGTGCTATTGTTCAACTCAAGACTTAAATTGTTCCCCAGAAAGCTAAAGTCAAGGTGGACCGGTCCGTTTGAAGTTAAGGAGGTCCTACCACTAGGAGCAATAAGTTTTATTAATAAAAGCGGGGAACCATTCACGATCAATGGGAATAGGGTTAAACCTTAATTGGGAACCGAGGAAATACTGGAGAGGACTGTGGCAGTCCTCGATGAACCACGTCTACCTTGACCGAGGAAACAGTCAAGCTTGAGACTATAAAAAAACTCACTTGGGAGGAAGTCCCATGGGTATCCTTGTATATACTTTAATTCTAATAATCTTTTTTTCTTTTCATGCATTCGTCTTTTTGGTTGAAGGATTGTTCATCAGGAGTAGACCAGCTTCGAAGGGTTAATGGCAAAAGATGTGGGTTTTAAACACGACACCTCGTAGCTAGGACCGAGGGAAACAACGAGGGTATTGGTCTGTCAGCAACGCGAGTACAGCCAGCTGGCCAAGCTCCAACTCATCAATTGGTCCCCACCATATAATTTGTAATTAAAGGAGAAAGGACAGTCAAATAGATCGAACGGTGGAGAACTAGTCAAGGATTTCAAATTTAAAATCAAAGGTCGTGATGAGGTCAAGGTCTAAATCATGCCTCAGGACCAGAGATGTTCCCACTCAAGAAACTGGTCTCCTCCATTGGAAGCATAAGACCCATCTGCATCATCGTCTTCCTCCTCTCATAACCTCTTCTCTCCTTCCACACAATACAAACGCTCGAGAAAGAAAATTGAGGACCAAATATCAACAAGGCGACCATAGAGAAGGAAAGGAACCGGAAAATGGCAAGCAAGAGTAGAGAAGACAAAGTTCGGGGAATTAGTGGAGACTTGGATCTCTCACATCCGATTAATACAAGGAGAGTGAGCGGAGAAGACAGACCGGTCATGCTCACAAAAAGTCCTACACGACACACCATGCACATATCAGTGGGAGGGACCAAGGCATGGAGGTTATCCGACGTTCAAAACAGTAACGGTCATGAACTCAAAATCATCAGAGAAGAAACCAGCTCCACGGAAGCATTGATGAGCTGCCAAATTCTGCTCCCTTATACACACTCCTTGCTTCAGCAGGCGAGGCGCCGTTCCAAATGCATGCAAGCGATCATAGAGAAAACAGGAGGCCCCTCGTATGCTAAACTCAAAACGATCAGCGAGGATTCTGACTCCTAGGTACCTACTTCACTCCTCTCATTGGAAATACCATTGCATCTTCTTGTTTGTTTTAATTATCAACCTAGGGTTCACCTCTAAGCTTTAATACACACAAAGGACTATGTGATCTAAGTTTGGGGGAGGGTCCTAGGGGTTGCTAACCTTGTGTTTTGTGATTCTTAGTTTGTTTTGCATGTATTCACTTAGAATGTAAAAATCCATTTAGATTTTTCTTTGTTGCATTTGGTTGTTGCATTTCATAGCACCTAAGGCATAGAAAACACCAAAAAATTTGAAAATATTTTGAAAAGTAAATCTGAAAAAATAGAGTGATCATGTAGTTGCATTCACTTAGCTTTGTCTTTAGGTTGCATTCATATAGGATTCATGCATTCGAACTTGTTGTGTGGGAATGATCTTGATGATGGGAAACCTTGTTAATCTAGCTAGTAACTTTTGTGAAAGCTCTTGATTGGTAAATAGCCATTTTAGAAAGTTTTTGGGCAGATCATTCACTTTAGTGAACTTTGCTTGGGTTGTGTCTTAAAAAAGCCTTGTTTGATTCCTTCTAAAACTAAACTTGAACCGCAAATCTAGAGCCTAGAGATGCATCAAATACCTTCCTTCTTTATGTTTAGCAT
>OVBA01007024.1:0-15621 GCA_900406435.1 Lepidium aucheri
TTAGACTGATATAATCTCTTCAACCTGTCTGTTATTGGTAAGTACCACATCTGCTGATATGGTACCTTCTTCCACCCACATCCTTGTGGCTTATATCTAGGCTTCTTACAGAATCGACATTCATGTAACTGATCATCATCTTTCCAATAGATCATACAATTATCGATGCAAACATCTATCACCTCACAAGGTAACCCAAGACTAAACACCAATTTCTGAATCTCGTTATATGATTCACCACACACATTGTCTTCTGGCAAATACTCTTTCAATAAGTCAGTCCACATATTCATGCATGACTGAGATAAATTACATTCTGATTTAATGTTCATCATCCTAGCTGTGATTGACAATTTAGAAAGGCCTTCTCTACACCGCTCGTAGATAGGCTGGTTTGCAGCATCTAACATCTCATAAAACCTTTTTGCATCTAAGTTAGGTGCTTCAGCAACTACTGCTGGTTCAGTATTAGTTTCTTGAAATGCATCTGTGACCATCTCATGCATCCTATCATGCTCTACAACCCCATGAACCTCATTCTGGTTTCCAACATCATGCAAATTGCTCGATTCAGCTAGATTACCTCGAACATTATTATAATTACTACTACTAGCTTCATCATTCTCACCACCACTATAACCTTCCCCATGGTAAAACCAAATGTAACAATGCGGTGTAAACCCTCTATTTAATAAATGATTCCATATAGTTTCAGTTCGGGCAATTTTATATTCTTGCACTTCCGACAAGGACAGAACATCTTACCCGATTCAAGTGTAAGTTCGGTTTGACTGGCTTGGTGCATGAATATTTCTAGCCCGTTCATATACTCGTTTGTCACCATTCCGGTAGCATCTCTATGCATATACATCCACTTCCGTAGCTCGAATATATCACCACCAGAACACTTTTTTTAAAAAAAAAATTTCTCTTTCTTTGTGTTGTTTTGGGTTGTGACTTATGAGAAGAGATATCCACCTTATATAGGCAAAATTTACCAATAATTTTACAACACCAAAACAGATACAAGTAATTTACAACGTTTGTACCTAACTACAAATATCTAATTTCAAATTTTGTCTTTAAGTTACTGTAAATAGATTTCATTGTAATCATGTTGCAATTTAGGGACGACTTTACAAGGAAACCTTTTATTTGGAGACATATTTACAATGAATATTAAATTTGTAACAACCAACCATTTGTATGTGTAAAACGTGTTTACAAATTTTTTAAACTCGTCTTTAAATCGTTGTAAACAATATCCGTTGTAAATTCATTGTATATTAGGGACATTTTTACAACAAATTATATCACACATGTTAAAATGTTGTGCATTCGTCGTAAATAAAAGTCGCTGTAAATTCGTTGCAACTTAGGGACGATTTTACAACGAAATTTACCAAACATGTTAATACGTTGTACTTTCGTCGTAAATTGCCAACTGTTTTACAACAAAAATTTTCGTTGTAAATTTACAACGAAACCATTTTTTGTCGTAATAGCGTTGCCAACCGATTCCTAAATTCTTTCCTCCCTAAAATGTTGTAAAATTACGTTGTTAATTCAATTTTTTGTTGTAGTGAACAAAGGTGGAGTTTTGTTTGGTTGTGTCTTAGCTTAGTAGTCACTTGAGTTGTCAGACCAAATTACACATGGGCCTCGGTTACATAAGAGTCCAAGTCATGTTTACAAAGAGAAGAAAGAGTATGGGCCTAAAACAAAGAGGTTTGGTCCACTTGTAGTCAAAGTTTGTTGTAACAGAGCTTCTTTCTTCTTTCTCACTTGTACTCACTTTTGTAATTACAACTTCCATTGTTGTACTTGTAATAGAACAAAGAGGTTAGTGGATTCTAAGAGTAAAACCTTTTGAAAAGAGATTTACCTACAATTGTAGGGAACCGTATAATTGTGTGTGTTTTTCCTTTCTTACCTCAAATTCGCTAGAGAGATTGTGAGCTTGAGAGTATCGATTCTGACTGTTCTTCATCTTCTTGGTACATCAGAAGAATTCAATTACAGCTTATCTACAGCTACAAGTGATATCAGAGCCAGGTTAAGCCGATCTGAAAGATAAGGAAAAAATGATCAGAGAAAACAATGATAACGAGAAAAGGAACTTACAGGCGTGACAGAGAGAAGTCACCAGGATTGTACTATATCTTCAATCATCAGATCAAAGAAAGTATTCTCAGTCGTGAGACAACTCATAAAGAAGTTGGGTCAGTTTGAGATTCAAAGTCTCTTAGATGTTCTGGAAGAAGAAAATGTTGAGGAAACAATTGTCGAGAAAACAACTGAAGATGGTAAGGATGTTAAAGTAGAGGTAATCGCAAAGTATACTAGATGGGCTAAGAGAGACAAAAGAGCAAGAGCTTACTCGGCCAATGTCTCACAGATTCAGTCTTAAGGAAGATAATGCATGAACCTACTGCATACAATCAATGGAAGGCATTGGAAAGGGATTATCAAACAAAGACCAAAGCAAACAGAATATATTTGAAGAAACAGTTCTCATGTTTTATAATGGATGAGGACATGACAATTGAGAAAAATCTTGATAAGTTTCTCAAATTGGTTAATTATCTTGCAAGCTTGAAGGTTATCATTCAAGATGAAGATCAAGATATTGGTTTACTTTAACAGTTTACCACCATTTTTGATCCATTATATTATACCTTACAGTTCTGAAATGCCAAAGGCTCGTCAAAAATGAATGATGTGATAATTGGGGAATATGTTATGGAAGCAAACTTGGTTCAAAAGGTCACTTGTACAAAAAGAAGAATGCCACAAAAGGTTTGAATATTGAAATCAGAGGAAGGTAAGATAATAGTGGCAACAAAGGCAAAGGAAAGGGAAGATCTAAGAGCAAAGGTCATTCTCTAACAAGATCAAAGCAGAGTAATAATGTTAGAGCATGTTAGACATGTGGTGATAAAAATCACTAGAAGAAGGATTGTCCACAGAAAGGTGAAAACAAAAACCAAGGCAAAGGACAGAACTCAACTAATGTTGCAGTTATTCTAACAGAATCATCAGCTCTTGCAGTGAGTTTGACAGCTTTAGAAATTGAATGGGTATTAGATTCTAGATGCACCTTTCACATTACACCAAGGAGTGAACTGCTAAAAAAGAAGTCGTGTTCTAATGGGAAACAACTCAGCTTGTGAGGTTAAAGGAATATGCAAGATAACTATAGAGAATTCAGATGGTACTATGATCACTCTAAAAGATGTTAGGTATATATACCTGCCATGAGGAGAAATCTGAATTCCTATGGCCAATTGGAAAAGTCAGGTTTTAATTATAAAGGTAAAGAATTCAGGATGATCTTCTAGAAAAGAAGAGAAAAAGTACTTGCAGGAAAATTAAGAAATGGGTTATATTATCTACAAGGTTAAGTCAGGGCAGCTAAGGTCAATGTTGCAACTTTGGGCACAACAAAGAGGTGGCACTGCAGACTAGCACATATGGGAAAGAGATCTATGGAAACCTTAGTAAAGAAAGGTTGTTTAAAGAGTGAAGAAGTTAAGGATCTTAGTTTTTGTGAAGCATGTGTTTTGGGTAGATCTCACAAGCAAATTTTTCAGAAAGCCAAGCATGTATCAAAATATATTTTAGAATACATTCATTCAGATTTATGGGGATCACATAGTATGATTATTCAATACTTCATCACTTTCATTGATGATTATTCAAAGAAAGTTTGGATATTTTTTCTAAAGAAGAAGAGTGATGCATTCCATGCGTTCTCAGATTGGAAAGTTTTGGTAGAAAATCAAACAGGAAAAGATATCAGGTGTTTGAGGAAAAATAATGGACTAGAGTTTTGTAATGCACAATTTGATGTTATGCGTAGAGTCTCGAGTATCAAAAGTCACAAAACAGTCCCCTATACTCCTCGACAGAATGGAGTATCTGAGAGGATGAATAGAACCATCATGGAAAATGTGAGAAGTATGTTGGCAAAGACTTTTCTAGGAGGAGAGTCTTGGGCTGAAGCAGTAAACACATATATGTACATCATTAATAGGTCACCTTCATCATCTATTAATTTGAGATATCATAAATGGTATGGTCTATCTCTAAACAAGAATATAATGACCTAAGCAGTTTTGGTTGCATAGCCTATGTTCACACTATTCAAGATAAGATATGTCCAAGAGCTCTTAAAGTAATATCCACTGGTTATGGTCAACTAACAAAGGATCACAGAATATGGTTGTGTGAAGAAAATAAGGTGGTTATAAGCAGAGATGTGGTTTTCAATACAGATGTTTTGTTTAAGGATTCCAAAGCAGAGAATGGTACATATGTACTTTGTGTTCAGAAGATTAAGAAAACATCGTGTAGACGAGTTACTTTCAAAGAAAATTTGGAAGATGTACTTGGTGAAGAATCTCGACAGATGGCTCATGTTGAATCACTTGGAGTTATTAGGTCACACTGAGTTGATGAAAGTTCAGTTCCAAAAATGGTTGATGATTCAGAGGATCAAGAGTGATGGTGAGATTGTATCAGATATAGAAAGTTCAGAAACTACAAGAGATTATCTAAGTTTAGAGACTTCTAGAGAATGACAGGAATCTGAACAGAGTTCAGATCTAAGTGATTATCTTTTGGCAAGAGATAGAGAAGAGAAGTGAAACCACCATCAAGATTTGAAGAAACGGATATAGTTGCATATGCTCTATCTTGTTCGTAAGTGATTGAGTTGGATGCACGAGAAGCTATAGAGAAGTTATGGCAAGCAAAAACAGAAAGAACAGGAGTGGAGCTTCAAATGAAGAAATGGATTCTTTACTAAGGAATCAAACATGGAATTTTGTTGATAAACCAATTGACCAGAAGGTGATAGGGTGTAAGTAGATTTACAAACATAAACCTGGTATACAAGGAGTTGAAAAACCAAGGTATAAGGCTAGCCTTGTGGCAAAAGGGTATGTTCAGGTGGAGGGTATTGAATTTTATGAAGTTTTTGCCCTAGTGGTTAAACATGTCTCAATTAGACTACTGTAATCAATAGTTACTAATTGGGACATAGATTAGAACAACTCGATCTTAAGATAGCTTTCCTACATGGGATTCTACATGAAACTATCTACATGCAACAACCAAAAGGCTATGTAGTTAAAGGCAAGAAAGATACTATTCAAGAAATCCTTATATGGTTTAAAGCAATAACCTAGAGAACGGAATCAAAGGTTCAGTGATTTCTGAACAAACAACAATTTCAGAAAAGTGAATATGATCCATGCATGTACATATGTAGATGATATGTATATTGCATCAATAAGCAAAACAGATGTTTCATAGCTAAAATATCTATTGAACAATGAGTTCGAAAGATCTAGTTGCAAAAAGGAAATTCTAGGCATGGACATTCATGAAAACTAAACAAAAGGTATTCTGAAATTATCACAGGCAAGTTATATTGATCAGATAATAAAATTTAGGCCTGTGAATTTGGGTCAAACGGGTTGGGTCGGGTCAGGTTCTTCGGAATTTGGGTATTTATCAAATTTTCAATTTGTTCTGAACTAAATGAAAAGGAAAATTTGGGTCGGGTCGGGTCGAGTCAGGTATCAAGTAGTTTGAGTAGTATCCAATAGTTCCGAAAATCCAAAAAATCTGAAAAAATTTAAACAAATACTAAAAAATTCGACCCGAACCGACCCGAATCATTAACAAATCCGAAAAAAAATCCAAAAAATACTAAAAAATATGGAAAAAATCTGGAAAATAGTAATAAAATTTGGTTGACCCGATACCTGAACTACCCGACCCAAATCACTACCAAAATTGTAAAATAAAACACTTACCGATTTTTGACCCAATACCCAGAGCTACTAAAACTGTTCAACATGGATCAATGTAAGACAGTGAGTACTCCTCTAGGATCTCATTTCAAATTAGAGAGTGTTAATGCTGAGAATGAGATTATATAGAGAAGAGGAATGGATGACATACCTTATACAAGTGTTGTAGGCAGCTTGATGTACGCAATGATAGGCTCCATGCATGATCTTGCAAACTCCAGCGGGTTGGTTAGTAGGTACATGGCAAAATCAGGAAGAACACATTTGTCAGCTGTTAATTGGATAATGGAGTACTTAAAAGGAGCATCAACAGTGAATTTAACATTCAAGAAAGGTTCAGATTTCAACATCAGATGTTATTGTGATGCAGATTTTGCAGTAGATTTAGACAAAAGGTGGTCAATATCAAGATATGTTTTCATAGTTGGAAACAATACTATCAGTTGGAGATCTCAGTTATCGAGAGTAGTTTCATTATAAACAACAGAGTCAGAGTACATTTCATTATCAGAAGGAAGCACAGAAACAATTTCAATACAAGGATTATGTGCATAAATGAAAGTATCCACGTAGAGATCTTTTGTGATTCTCAAAGTGATATCTATCTTGCTAAAAATCATATGTACTATAAAAGAACAAAGAATATACAGGTAAAGTACAACTATATCAGAGAAGTCATCGAAGATGGACTAACAGTTGTTACTAAACCATCTATTAATAAAATGAAACAAATGGAGTATTTGAAAAATATATGTATTTCGAATATAGGATTTCTAATAAATATGAGATATCAAATCCATTTTTTGTCAACGGCAATATATTAATAATGAACCCATAAGGAAGAAAGTTACATCAAAGAACTATTATCTGTCTTTCTAATACGACGAGCGAGAGCATCAGTTTTATGGTTCAAGGATCTAGGAATAAAATAAAGAAGTCTGGATCCAGCAACACACACCCACTGAACACAGAAGAGAAGAAAACTACCAAATTGTACTCTCCGGACACACCAACGAAGGATCCAGAACTAACTAGACCCTCACTACCTAACTCAAACTAAAAAAGAGGAAGCTCTAGCTTAGTAAGAATTCCAAAACGGTTACATCAACCCTAAGGCGGAAGCAAGAACTCTAAAGACTGAAGGAGGAGGTCCCATCAGCCGCATCCACTGGAAAAAGCGCATCCATTGACAACAGAGCAAAGCAGATCAGGATCTACTTTCATGCAAGAAGCAGAGATGAGGGAGAAAAGGCAGAGAGACGCTCGGGATTTGAAGCTGTTTTTGGCTAGAGATCTGTAATGAACACGACCACAACCCCTCTGGACCATCGTTACTTGACCCGAAACTGACACAGAGGGAGAGGAGACAAAGAGAATGGATCAGTAGATAATCAGAGGGAACTAAGAAATTTAATATAAGGGAAGTCGAATCCTTTCACAGTGCCAGCAAACCAAACACCCGAGGGGAGAGCGTAATTTACTGAGGCGGTGGCTTGTTTGGCGAGGTTGGGAGAGGAAATCGCAGCGCGTGAATAACATTTTTCCTCTTCCTCAACTTATATAAAGATTACTTCCTATAAATTTAAGAAAGGTAAAATCTTTCATATCATATATATCTCAAAAAGCAAGGTAAGTTTGTAGTTTAATATGTTTCCAATCGTAAAAAAAAACCCTTTTCTTTGTATCTACGTTAGTCTATGTTCTTATGAGGTTTCTATTCTCTGTTAGTCTTAAGCATGACCTTTTTCCTTTCATAGGTTCATTGTATCACTGCAGTTGTTGCATCAAGACATGTCATCGCGGGGTAAAGGGATAGACTTGAAAGCAATCATAGATGAAAAGAAAAAGAAGGTTGTATTTGCTGTGGCGGATAACAAATTTGTTAATATACTCTTTAGTATCTTGACATTTCCAGTGGGAACTATTGTTCGATAAATAGCGAAGTATCAGAAGTCAAAGTCAATAGGAATGGGCTGTTTTAACAATATCTATGCAAGTCTTGCGAATATGGAAGTTACACATTTCAGGACAGAAGCATGTAAGCTAATGCTTTTGTTTCCAAGGTGTTTGAATCAGGAGAAATGGCAGAAGCATTTGTGGAGCATAGATAATTACGAAGCTGCCAAGTGTTTCATTTGCCTCGAGTTTGGAATAAAAGAGAAATGTGGTAGGTATAGCTATTTTAGTGCCTCAAGATGTAGCAATGGGACTTTGATGGATAAAGAGGTCATACTCAATAAAGAAGCAATCCCAGTAAGAAAATTAAATGATCATACTTCATTCATAATCACCGATGATTTGAAAGTTGAAGTTATCGCTTCTGGGATTGCACTTCATACTCTTATAGATCTTGGCTTGCAAAATTGCGATCATTTGGTTGAAAAGATTCACAAATTTACATTTGACAGTTTTACTAGAGTGTTTAACTATTTTAACACCTAAATTGGTTTAGTCAATGCAAGTTCATATTTTATTTGGCTCGAATCGGAGTTCATATTTAATTTGGCAAAAACACATATGTTTAGTATTTTAATGACTGTTTTACCAATATTCATATGCTAATTTCTATTTTTTCGTAGGTAGCAACACTGCTAGAGTCCTTACTAACATCTGAAACTCTATTGACCAATACATTTCTGAAAAAGAGTAGCTCAAGGATTCCCAAAACGCTAAGGTTTGCTCTTTGCGAAGATACAAAGGAATCATAAGCTGATCAAATGATTATGCTAAATGCATATGTTAACAAGAAGGAAGGGAACATTCTATATGTTGAATGTGATGAAGACTTTTTTGATCTTCTCTTTACTTTTCTTGCTATGTCTTGAATCTGTATCTGAAACATTGAGTAGTAGAAGCATCCTTGGTTGCATTGGAAACTTGTGCAAAAGCTTCAGAGGCTGCAGTGATGATTACGGAATCGAATCTAAAAGTGTACTTCCTTATTACTACAAGTGCCAAAAGCAGCTGATTGATGTTGCATTGCACATAACCCACCAACTTATTACCATTTTGTGTCCATAAGTCATGCTACCGTTTGTCTGAAAACGCTGGTGAGAGACTTAGGAATACTTGGAATAAACTCATACATGTGACAGGCATAGATCCAAAGTCAGATGATGATAGTAACACAGTTGATGAATCAACTACAACACATGGTGGTGGTTTTATGAAGAGTGGAATGAAGTTTATGGTAACAGAGATGATTTAATCATCACAACTCCGTGTTTGACTTCAGCATTTAGAATACTAAAAGAAAAACAGCAGAAATTAGATGATGTTGAGCTTAAAAAGATCATCATTAGAAAGAACATTGAGCTGTTATACTATTCTTCTATAAAACATGTACATATATACCATTACCTATTAAGATACTGTTTCACACTGCAGGCCATTAGGTTATTACAAGCTTCATTGGTAATTCTGCCTTAAGCACTGCTATAGTAGCTATGAAATCAGCTTCAACAAGCCAATTTTCTAAGAAGGCGAAGATCGAAACTTGAGCAGGAGTGGTCAACCTGGACATCTATTTTTTCATGATTTCATTTTAGCTACTTGAACTTTAAGATATTTGAATTATAGATCTTTAGCTTGATCTCTTTAAATTCTACTTTGTTATTTGTTGACTTTTAGTTTCTTCTATCATGTTTTTACAATGAACAAACGTTTATCATTAGAATAAATGGGAATGAGGTTTCCAGTTTTCCTTATTCATATAAAGCTTAAAGTTAGTTCATCTAATAGAAGATAGAAGATTCTGAACAAAAAAAAAATTTGTATTCATGAGTATGTGATTATTGAATTAAGATGGATTGTTCAACTCTCAAATGACACGTTTTCTAGTGGATTTGTCTGCAAGCATTTTGAATGGAAGCATCATTGTATCGCCTAACAATTTGAGTAGATAAAACAATCTGATTTTTATTATTATTCTACCTTCTGTAGAACCTATAAACTCGTATTAAGGTAATGCAATACTTCTAGAGCAATAAACGTTAAGAACTAAAGAGTAAGGTAACAATACACAGAACAAAAACAATTCTCGTTACCTTAACTCAATAAACATCTGTAGTATACTCAGTTAAATGCGTTCGCGAGTCTTAGGATTGAACTGTGTGAGACCGTCGATGATACACCAAAGAATGGAATCTGCGAACTCTTTTTGTCTACTCTACACTCTCGGACTTTAGACTAAAAACTTGAGCAATTGTTGTTGTGTTTTGTTGAGAAAACGTGAAGAGAAGAATGAGTCTTCGACTCCTTTTTATAAGCGAGAAAGACTTGGAGAAGAAGCTGAAGTCGTTTTTATTTTGAACGTGCTCTAAGCGGTTCCAAAAAATTCGGAAGACCAAGTCAGCTGAAGTTGAGGCGCAAGAGTTAGGTTAGGTTTCTTAATAGGCTTAAAAATTTGGCCCTAAAAGAATACGCGCGACTGTGGGCCAAAGGCCCACATTCCCCCAAGCCCCAAGCACCGGCCCTTGCACCGGCACGATGATGGCGGCGTGCGCGCATATGAGTGGCTCTATTCTCTCCTCTATGGTCTCTAAACAAGCATGTGAGTGCTTCTCTTTATAAACACAAGGAGAAAATTTCTCCTAAGCAATGTGAGACTTTTGCATAACTTAAGTCACTTGATTTATAGGTTTTATAAGCCCAATTCACATTTCTCATTCATTTAAGACCAAGATTTGATCCATTAAGCCTATTGGCTGTAATAATAAAAAATCGTTGACAAACAATCCCCCACATGAATATAAGTGACTCTAAACATATGACTAAAAGGACTTGATAGACTCTACTAACTAGATTTATCCTATTGACTAGACAGACTAATAAACTTCCGAGAGTGTAGACGAAAATGTGCTATGTTTGAGTAAGTAGTATTTTTCAGCTTTGAAGCACTCATTAAATAAATATCGGGTTTACTTGGCCAGGAGATGAACATGTTTTGAACCACACAGAAGTTTAGTGTAAACCCAGACAACAAATATAAATCAGCTCACTTTCTAGTAGAACTAAGTTCTCAATTGTGTTTATTTTGGCCTTGAACTTTACGTGATAATTTATGAGTGAACTTGGAGAGTATAACCTTACCTTCATTTTCCTAGAAACGGCCTTTCTTTCAAACTCACTAGGTGATTTGCCAAACTTTTGGATGTTTAGAAGTAACCTATAATACTTCATATATCAACCAATTCTTGGACTCAAATCATTAAAATTTTTGAACTTAACCTCAACTTTCTACAGGTTGCACTGTTTATCATTTTAGGAACTGGGTAGAGAGGTACTGCTCACAATGCATTCTGAAGATATTGTCTGATTTAGTTGTTCCTTTGAACTTACTTATTGGGATCTCTAGTCATGTAGGTAGGGTTTCCACCAGACATCTTCTTAGGTCATAGGCTTTAAACCCATTCCTCTTGATGATTTTACTACTTAATCTTGAGGTAGTCCTTTGGTAAAAGGATCTGCTAGACTTTTAGCTGACTTGATATAACGTATTATGATAATACCACTTGAGATCAAATGCTCAATGGTTTTATGTCGTCTCCTTATATGACGAGATTTGCCATTATGAAGATTATTATGTGCTCTATCTATAGCCGATTGACTATCATAGTGAATGCATACTACTGATAGAGGTTTCTCCTACATAGGAATATCTTCCAAATAAATTTGAAGCCATTCTGCTCCTTCTGCTGCTTTATCTAAATCTCTAAACTCTGACTCCATGGTTGATCAAGCTACCAGAGTTTGTTTGGAAGATATTGCCTTACCTCCTAGGGAAAAACGTATCCACTTGGAACAAAAAGTCCAATTAGCATCACCATATCCTTCCAATACTTGAGGTTCTCTACCATAGTGCATCCCATAACTTTTTGTATACTGAAAGTAATTCAGTACTCTAGCTATGGCTTTCCAGTTTTTTGTCCTGGATTGCTTGTGTAACGACTTAGTACATTAACTAAATGTGCTAGATATGGTCTAGTACAATTAGTTAAGTACATAAGACTTTCTATTACTTGTGCATACTCTACCTATTGCACTGCATCATTTGAGTTTTTGGTCAAGTGAAGTTGGGAGTCTACAGGGGTTATTTCCGTACAATTTGCATAGTTCTTGAATCGTTCAAGAATCTATTCAGCATAGTGATCTTGTGAGAGAATAATTCCATCAGAGGTTCATGTGATTTACTCCCTAAGATCACATCAGCAAGACCAATGTCTTTCATGTCAAACTTACTATTGAGTAAGTTCTTCGTTTGTTGGATTATGTCCTTGTTGCTTTCAATAATAAGCATGTCATCTACATATAAACAGAGCAAGACATATGCATTTTTAGTTTGTTTAATATAGATACATCTATCACACTCAGCTATTCTGAAACCATTTGACATCTTCACATTGTCAAATTTTTTATGCCATTGTTTTGGAGCTTGTTTAAGACCATACAATGACTTAACAAGTCAAAAAACTTTGTGTTCTTGTCCTGGAACAACAAACCATTCAGGTTGTTTCATGTGAATCTCCTCTTCTAGTTCTCCATTTGGAAACGCAATTTTTACCTCCATTTGATGAATCTCCAAGTCTCTTAATGCTGCGATTGATATCAGCATTCTGATGGAGGTTATTCTCGTCACGGGAGAATATGTGTCAAAGAAGTCAAGACCTTCTTTTTGTCTGAATCCTTGCACCACAAGTCTAGCCTTGTGCTTGTCTATTGAGCCATCAGTTTTCAGCTTTGTTTTGAAAATCCATTTAAATCCAAGTGCTTTAAACCCTTCAGGGAGATCGGTTAACTCATAAGTATGATTTTGCATAATAGAGTCCATCTCGCTATTGAGAGCTTCTTTCCAGGAGGAAGTGTCTGGTTTAGACGTGGCTTCAGTGAAATTTCTTTGTTCATTTTCTTCAAGAAAAATCATCAAAAAAATCATCACCTTAAGATTTTTCCTGACGACCTCTTTTGCTGCGTCTAGGTTCATCTTGTTGATCTTCTAAGTTAGAGTAAGAAGTTCCAGATGTACTAGGCTCATGATTCGTGTTATCTCTTTCTTCACGAGGTCCCTTTGGATTTTGTTTATCCTTATTTGGAAACACTTGTTCAAAGAAAGACGCATTTCTTGATTCTGTTGTCATGTGTACATGGATATCAGGTATCTATGATTAAATAACAGGAACCTATGGGCAGAACTGTTATGTGCGTATCCGTAAAAAAACACAATCAACAGGTTTTGGTCCGATTGTGACCTTTTTAGGAGGTGGTACTACCACTTTTGCTAAGCAACCCCATATTTTGAGGTATTTATACGAAGGTGGCAATCCTTTCCAAAGCTCATAGAGAGTCTTTCCGATGACTTTGTGTGGAGTTTTCTTGAGGATGTAATTCGTGGTAAGAAGTTCTTCACCTCACAAATACTAGGGTAAACCAGATTCCTACAACATTACATTTATCTCTCTAAGAGTTCAATTTTTTCAGCAATTCCATTAGATTATGGAGAATATGGAGTTATTGGTTGATGTATAATGCCGTTTTCTTTGCAAAATGCATTAAAAGTTCCATCATATTCACCTCCTCTGTCACTTCGAACTATTTTGATTGTGCGGCTGAGTTGATTTTCAACTTCTCGTTTATATTCCTTGACTTTTTCCAAGGCTTTATCTTTTCCATGGAATAGATATAATTACGAGTATTTTGTGTGATCGTCGAAGAACATTACAAAATACTTTTCCCCTCCTCTAGTTGGCACAAATTTTAAATCACACAAATCTGTGTGAATTAATCCTAGAGGTTCAGTTGTTTTTTGAACTTGGGGTGATGGCTTTTTAGTGAGTTTTGCTTGTGAACATACTTCACATTTTTCTTTGCTTGTTTTGCTTTTTGGTATTAGGTTCAAGTTCATTAGTCTTTGAATACACCTATAGTTAACATGACCTTATCGTTTGTGCCAAATATAAAAACATTCAACAAAATAATCAAATTCGTTCTTTATTCATTGAAAGATAGGAAACTACATCAGAAGAAGTAGAAGAAACAATAGAATTATTACAAACAACATTATTATCTACAACATTTGAAGCAGCAATAGCAACAGAGACGTCTACTCCTTTACGAAGGACAGCTTGAACACACATCTTGAGTATTCGTTCTTCTTGTATGCTTTGCCCACATACACCCCAAACTTTGTCAAAATCATTGTCCCTCCAATGTACTTGATTCTGAAGCTAGCATCATCCATCAGAGTTTCGGAAATCAAGTTTTACCTCATATCAGGGAAATGTCTCACATTCTTGAGGGTTACTTATTTCCCAGAGGTGAACTTAAGTGCCACGGTGCCTATTCCCTGGACATTTGACTTAGATTTGTTCGCCATTTTCATTTTGTGATCTCGCGGACTCGGGGTATAAGTGCTGAACAGCACTTTGTCAGAGCATATATAATGCAAGGCACAAGTGTCGTATTCCCATTCTCTTGGATGGTTTTTTTGGACCATGTTACATTTAGTAACCACTGTGGAAAGATGCTCTTATGTCGAATTCACTTGGTCATTCTATTTCCCTTTGTTCTTGGGCTTGCCGCGACACTCATCAAATTTATGGCCCAATTTGCCATAGTTGTGACCCTTTCCTTTGAACTTTTTCTATTCAGTGGGCTTACTCTGCTTCTTGAAACTTGTCGAAAAAGTAGGTTTCAAGGAAAACGTGGCAACTGCTTTGCCTTTTCCTTTGGGTTTGTACTCAACCATGTGGACATCATGTTGGTACAGGACAGCAGAGTTGGAAAGAGACCCATGGTTTCTTTTTTCTGTTTTCAGCCTATTGAGAAGATCTTCAAGACGCATCTTCTTTCGGTTATGCTTCAGGTAGCTCTTGAAGTCATGCCATCCTGATGGAAGCTTCTCAATTATGGTGTTTACGGTGGATGGTTCACAAATTAGCATACCCTCAGATTCAACATCTTGACAGATCAACTAAAAAGCTTCCACGTGTTGTATTACCGGTTTTGAATCCACCATTGTGAAATTCAGAAACTTTTCCACAGCGTATTTCAGACAAACAGCATCTTCAACCTCGTACTTCTTTTCCATAGCTGTCGACAATGTCTTAGATGTTTTGTAATCACAGTAGACTTTGAAGAGCTTGTTCTCAAGACAAATTAAGATCCAACTATTACATAAGTGGTCAGAGTGTTTCCATGCTTCCACGGTACTAAAGAGCAGTTTTTCTGTGTTACTCGGAGGAAGGTATGGAAGATGCTCTTTGATAAACTTCTCAGGCTGGATATTTGTTAGAAAAAAGATCATTTTCAGCTGCCACGATTTGAATTCTTGGCCATCGAATTTTTCAGGCAGTGGTCCCATTGTTGGAGCCGATTGAAGCACGGACAATGGCACAATTACATTAGCCAGTTGCACTGCAGTGCTTTGACCAGTGGCTGAATGAAGACCTTGTCCGAACAGGTTCCGACGTGTCGTTGATAAGAAGGTTTTTGGCCTAAGTGATCAAATCATTGAAGCATAGGGTAAGTGATGGGATGTCGAACCAATACTCAGTAGTTACTTGCAATCAATCTACCTAATACTAAATCCTAGTCCAGACAACCTATGAATCTATCACAAGGCTATGTTTTCTAGCAAGCTTGTAATCTAGCCAATAGGACAAAATAGATAAAAAGACAAATCAAAAACAGAACATAAACTTCCAAATGATCAATAAACAGAGCAAGATAATAGCAATAAGTGAATCTAAGCTAAAAAGCATGAATCTAGAGGATATGAGGTGATTGATCAGCGGTAAACTCG
>OVBA01007025.1:0-15620 GCA_900406435.1 Lepidium aucheri
GAGAAGTTCCATCACTATCAACCTTAGAGAAGCACCTTGAGGTGTGTATCACTCGCAATGGATAGGTCGAGGGAGATGACTGAGGCTTCTCTTTTGCCAGCGAACTAAGTGGTCCTCGCCAGCAAGCCGCAAGGCAATGGTCCGAGTGGTTGGTAACTTCTTTTCNTGCAAGTGAAACTAGCTAGATGGACACAAAAACAACCTAAAATGGTACTCTAAAACCATTAAAAATCACACTCATCATCACTCGAATTTTCTATCTGGCGCAAAAGTTAGTAAATTTGGCCGAGATAAATTGAGATCCGTTTTCCGTCACGATTTTGTATGCGAGACCATATCGACAGATGATGTTTTTCCATACAAATTTGAGTACATCTCTATCCTTGATCTGGGAGTAAGCTTATGCCTCGTCCCACTTTGAGAAGTAGTCGGTCATTACGAGCATGAACCTCTTCTGCCGGATGATGGTAACGGTCCAACTATATCCCTTGCCCATCGCATGAATGGATAAGGCATTATCGCGGATGTTTACTCCTCAGTTAGAGCGTGAATAATGTGCCCATGCCTTTGGCACTTCTCGCATCTGGCAGTGTACTCAACACAGTCCTTGGACATAGTTGGCCAATAGAAGCCTAGTGTCCTAATCTTTTGAACGAGCGTTCTACCACTATTGTGGTTTCCCCTTGCTCCATCATGCATTTTTTTGATAATTTCGTCGACTTTGTTGCCGTGAACGCATGTAAGCAAGACTCCGTTTGAACTTCTTTGATAAATTTTTTTGCTGATTTGTGTGTAGAAAGTGCACTTGGCTTTTAGACGGCGTGCAGCCCATCTTTCTTCTGGCGTTTCGCTGTCGATGATATAGGCTAAGATTTCATCTCGCCAGTCTACTTTCTATTTGGTGTAATATTCGGTCTCTGCCATCTCGGAATCAGAAACTTCTCGGACTTCATCTATTGCTGAAACTAGCTCCAATTCTCCCTTTGGTAGGCTTATGCTTGGCCTATCTATACTTTCTACAAGGATGATTCGTGGTTGGACAGGATGTGTTGTGGATGCGAGAGCAGAGGGCGTCGGCAGATGTGTTCTCCTACCTTGAGATTTTGTTGATTCGAAATCTCAACTCCTTTGTTATCTCCTTTACCATGTAGAGATAAGCTTGCATTTTTTCGCTCTTTGTATCGTATCCTCCTTTTACTTGTTTGATAACGAGTTGGGAATCGCAGTAACAACTGATGTCAATGGCCTCGACTTCTTTTACCAACTTTATTCATGCAATTAGTGCCTCATATTATGCTTCGTTGTCTTTTGCCCTCAAAGACTTTACTAGCATGTTGTCAATATATACTTCCATGGTTTGCCTAAATTAATCGGCAAACATTTTGTTTACGAGGCGCTGATAGGTAGCTCCAGCATTCTTTAGTCCGAATGGCATTACTTTGTAACAGTAAGTGCCTCGCTCTATGATGAATGATGTCTTTTCCTTGTCATCAGGATGCATTCGTATATGGTTGTATCCCGAGAAGGCATCCATAAATGAGAGAAGCTCGTCCCTGGCTGTCGTTTTGACAATTTGGTCGATATTTGGCAGTGGGTAGGTATCCTTTGGATACACTTTATTGAGAAAAATGAAGTCTACGCAGCCTCTTCACTTTTTAATCTTTTTGGGAACGACTACTGGATTAGCCAGCCATTATGGGTATTGAACTTCGGTGATTGATCCGATTTCAATCAGCTTTTTTACTTCTTCGATCACGGCCTTTGTTCTTTCTGGCCCGAGCTTTCTTTTTTTTTGCTTTATTGGCTTATACGTCAGATCAATGTTTAGCCTATGACTTGTGATTGTCGGATCGATTCTAGGCATATCACTTGGTTTTCATGCGAACGTCACCATGTTCTCTTTGAGGAAACGTATTAAATTTTCTTTGATGGGTTTGCTTAGGTCGATTCCGATGCTCACGCACGTTGTCGGATCGGCCAAATCAATGTTAACAAGCTTGATAGTTGAATGATTGGGCTTCTCAGGAGTGGGAGATTCGATAAGTGCTTTGCTCCCTACTGATGTTGTAATCATGCATCACTTGTTTCTTAACTTTAGTTCGGCGATGGATCAAGTTCTTGCCATTTTCTGATCACCTTTAAGTGTGTAGACTCCTTTGTTTGTTGGGATCTTAACGCATTGATGATAGCTTGATGGCACGGCTTTCATTGCATGTATCCAAGGCATTCCTAAGATCATTTTGTAGATGGGTGGTTTATCTACAATAAGTAGCTTGATCCATCTCGTGAGTCCAGCAACTCGGATGGCTAATTTCACTGTTCTGATCACGTTGATTGTGCCTCCATCAAACGCAGTCAAGGTTCTGTCTACTGGTTTAAGATGGACATATGGCAATGCCATTTATCGAGAGTCTCTTTGAAGATGAGATCTACCAAACTCCCCGTATCGATGAGAATTCGTAAAATATCACAATCTGCAACTCGGAGTTTCACGACTATGAGATAGTTGTGTGAGAAGCTAACTCCTTTGATATCTTCCGCGGTGAAAGAGATCAGCGAGTCTACGACATGCATGCACTCTTTGACGGACTCTTGGTTGACTGAGGCGACTACTTTTCGCTCATATTTTTTGATTGAGCGAATAGTATCATCGTAAAACTGTTATCCGCCCATGATTACACAAACAATGACTCGTGGATTGCCAGATCCGTCGTTGTCTCTCTCTGGCTTTTGCCGCCTTGCTAATTCAAAAGCGTCAGCCGTTAGGCTTGCCAACTTGAAGGCGGCTTCTCTCTGCTCAGCTTTTTTCCGCTTCTGTGTTTTATACCTCTGGGTTTCTTCTTCCTAGACCTCCAGTTCTCCTTTGCTGTATTTCTTAGCAAGGAATTCTTGCAGATGTTTGCATTTTGCGGTCGAATGGCCTGCTTTCTTGTGGGAACCATAATATTCATTCTGATTGTAGGTGTTGTTGAATGATTTATCCCGGGGGCTATTATTCTCCCCAACTCAGAAAGCGGTTGCCGAGTTTGCCTTGCCTTTCTTGTGCTGCCTAGGCTCGTAGTGCATCTCTTTTTGCTCTTTGACTGCCAAATTCTGCTGCACATTCTGGTTTTGTGAGAGGATTTGTTTTTCCTCTACATATTTGGCGTGTCTAGCTGCCCTGCATAAGGCGTCAGAGATCGTATTGGGCTTATTAACGAAAAGGTCCTGTTTTACCGTCTCATCAGTTACCATTCCGGTTCGGAGGGTTTCGATTGCCATGTCGTCACTAACTTTGGCCTTGGTCAGTATCTTCTTGAAGCGTCCGAGATATGACTTCAAAGGTTCATCAAAGCCCTATCTCAAAGATCTCAATTCAGCGGTTGAGGTGTCCTGGTTGAAAAACATAGCATATTGCTTCATAAACAACTTTATGAGTTGCTTGAAGATCTCAATGGATTCGGCGGGAAGCTTGGTGAACCATACCAAGTCATCTCCAGTTAATTTTTCCGCGAAGTGTTGGCAGTAGGCCGCATCTTTATTGTCTACGGCGTAGTTGGTACCGTTCATCTTGACATTGAAGGCACTCATAAACTTCATGGGTTCCGAGTTCCCATCATAATAGGGGGCATCAAAGTCGTAGCCCTCTGTTTACCGAGACTCTCTGTAGTCGCGGTGCGAATAGCAAGTTTTGCGCTTGAGCTAGGATCTTTTCTATCTCGGGTGCCGAGCTAGAAGCTTGACGGAATTTAGACTTGATGTCATTCATCATCTTTAATACGGTGGTAGTATCCAAAGTCACCTAGCTTTGCTGTCTTGTTATGTTCGGTACGATAGAGTGATCTTGTACCAAAGTGTCGGCCGCTTGTGGACTTCGAAAGTCCTGGAGTAGTGTTCTCTAAAAACTAGCCAATGCCTCCGCGCATGGTTTGCTGACTTGCGTAGCTGGGAGACTACCCTCATTCAAGCGGGATTCAAGCCGATCAAACCTCTTGGTGTTTCTTTGATCATAAGCTTCTTGTTGTGCGATCAGGTTACGCACTAAAGTCCTGAGTGTCGGTGACCCCAGTGGTGGTGGTGGAAGGTCTTTATCTTCCCGTGTTTCCTGTCGACTCTTTTTCTGAGTCTGAGCTGTGTCCATTGTCGATCCGTCCGCTGGATCGGTGTGTTCCGGAGGGAACCTCTATGTTCCGGAGGGAGAGGTTCCCTCCTTTGTGGTGAGCTGATGGTGAGTTCTCCGTCCACCATGTTCCTAATCTCAGAGTTTCCTCTTACCTTTGTGAATATGTCCTTTGATATCTACCCCACAGACAGTTCCAACTGTTGGAACCGAGTTTAGCACGGTTGATGCTAAAACGGTGGTCCCTGATTAAAAGAGTAGGGAAGAATTGGCAAGGACACTTGTTGGTTTTAACAAGAGTAAGAGCTTATAACTGAGTAATAAGACAGGTGAAGGCCGAATAGGTGTTCTTATTAAACTTTGAATGTCCAAAAAGAAGATCCCCCCTTGGCGGGAGGATTGTGCCTCTATTTATAGTGTATAAAGGCGGTTTACATGTGTAGAATATAAATGAAGATTTACAAACCTTGTTGATAAGATTTAATCTGTTAGGATTTGTGCTAGATTTGCGGAAGTTTTCCATATCAGAATAGGAAAACTCTTGTTTATTGTATGCTGACGTGTCATCCGACTTCCCTTCAGGTTTGTGGAACCTTCCGAGACAAAACATTTTGTCAAGTCGAATATCTTATCCGAGTTGAAGACTTAGTGCTTGCAATTGGGTTGTTCTTTTATATTTGAACCGTTGTTTTCGGTGGACCAAAGTAGGATCTCAGATCCACCTCCAACAACGAGCAATTGAGTAGTCGGGTGATAGAAAGATTACTTGGTTTCTCTTGTTTTCCGAGAAATTAAATCTTTATTAGATATTTTTACAAACATTCGTTACAAGGTGATTTAAAAAATCAATACATTGATGGTATATCTTCCACTGCCTAGTATTACAATCTAAGATCCTTTTGGATAACATATCCGCACAAGAGTTGTATTTTTGGGAAACATGTCTAAAATTAATTCCGGTGAACATGTGTTACCACTAATTGTCCTTTAGAAGATACAGATGTAGCCTTTTGTTTAGTTGTGGTTGCAATTAGGATTAACTCTGGTTTAATCCGGTTTGATTAGTTAGTTATGATTGTTATGATTACTGTTTAATATAATTCTCTGTATATAAACTCATTTGTAGTTTCACTTAATGGTTAATGAGAAATCCAGATCATTCATTTACTCTTCTCTTAATATGGTATCAGAGCTAAGATAATGCAAGCTTCCGCCATGATTTCTCATCATCTTCAACAATTGAGCTCGAATTGCAGAAGTGAGATTCTCCATTTCTCCACTACATATCTCCTTGAGTTATAGGTTGTTCGCTGCTGTGTTTCAGCTTTTCTTTTTCTTCAAATCTTTCTTTTCATTCTTTGCAACTTTTCTTTTTCTTTGATCTTGATTTAGTGTAATCTTTCTTTCAAATCTATGCTAAATCTCCATCGCCGATTTCAGTTTCAACTCTGGAAATGGTTTCGGTAACTCAAGAAAACACAGCACATATCCATTCGTCTTTCCAATCCATGGATCAGTACAAGAATTCCTATTTTCTTCACTCTTCAAATCATGCGTGATTAACTTTGGTTTCCGATCGATTGACTTCTGGATACGATTTTTATGCTTTGTGACGACCTGTGAAAATGGCACTTAATGTCAGAAACAAATTAGGCTTCATTGATGGTACAATTCCTGAACCTTCTGATGATAGTCATGATGCATGCTCTTGGTCTCATTGTTATAATATGGTTACAACATAGTTAATGAACTCGGTTTCAAAGAAAATAGGACATAGCTTGTTATACATGTCTACTGCTGAATCTATCAGGAAGAATTTGATGGAAAGATTCAAACAGGATGATGCTCCAAGAGTCTATGAGATAGAGCAACGTCTTAGTTGAATCCAGCAAGGATCCATGGATGTAAGCACCTACTATACTGCATTAGTAACTCTTTGGGAAGAGTATAAGAACTATGTTGAGATGCCTTTATGTACTTGTGGTAAATGTGAATGAAATGCCGCTAATCTCTAGGAAAAACTTCAACAAAGAAGTCGTGTAACTAAGTTTTTGATGGGGCTGAATGAAGCATTTGAACCTACACGTCGTCATATTCTTATGCTCAAACCAACTCCTATGATTGAGGATGTATTCAATATGGTGTGTCAAGATGAAAGGCAAAATTCTCTCAAACCCAATCTGAAGAATAAGAACATGGCTTTTCAGAATTCAGGACCAATATTGTTTCCTCAATCAGTTAACAAATCTGCTCTGGTTGATATTGGAGAGGATTTTCAGGTGCATCAGATAATGCAGCATATGCAGTTGCTTTCAACAAATATCAGAACCAACAGCAACCTCAACCTCAACCTTATTGTACCCACTGTGGAATGAATGGTCATACCATGCAAAAATGCTATAAGTTGCATGGTTATCCTCCATGTCACAAAATGCATCAGAAAAATCAACAACAACAGACAACCTCTCAATATCGTGGTCAATCTTAGTCAGGTTCATATGGCAACTCATAGCAATCTGGTTATTCTGTCACAGGACCAATGGCCAATGTTATTACCAATGTGCCAAAACCTGCAATGAATACCACAAGTCTTGATCTCTCCAAATTTCACTCATGATCAAGTTAACTCACTAATTCATCAACTCACTGCACATGTTTCAGAGAAGGCGTCCCCTTTCCAACCGGCTACAATCACAGAAAATGGTGCTATGGCTGTCACATCTGCATATGGTACAGTTTCAAGTGTACAAATTTCCTCTAATCTCATATTTGAAAACAATGTCTTAACTTTTAAACATTTTGTTCTCAGCTCTCTTTATTCAGTATTACCAAATGGTAGTTGGATAATAGATTATGGTACCACATGTCATGTGTGTTCTGATCTAACTATGTTTAGTGAAACATTTTTAGTGACAGGTGTTATAGTCTCCCTCCCTAATGGCATTAAAGTGCCCATTCATCATTCTAGCACAATTCATATATCTCAAATTGTTGTTCTTAGAGATGTGTAACATGTTTGAACATTCAAATTCAACTTGTTGAGTGTTAGTACTTTTTGTAGTGATGACAATTACCTTGTTTTTTTCTCACAAAATGATTGTTTTCTTCAGGATCGTACTCGAGACTTGATGATTAGTAAAGCTTCTATGTTTCACAGCTTATACTTTATTGATAAAGATGTTGTTCATGTTGCCAACTTTTGTGGATCCTTGTTAGCTGATGAAGCTGTTTGGCATCATCTCCTTGGACATCCATCTTCTGCCAAGTTACAATGCATTATGGGTATTTCTATTAGTTCTAAGTCTAGTCATGTCAATTGTAAATTCTTTCATTTATCTAAGTAAAAGAAATTTCCTTTTGTTTCTCATAACAATCTGTCTGAGAAACCTTTTGATCTCTTACATCTTGATATATGGGGGCCTTTTCTGTTGAGTCTGTTGCGGGATATAGATATTTTCTTACTATTGTAGACGATTGTACTAGACTTACATGGGTTTACATATTAAGGAATAAAAGTGATGTTTCCACTATGTTTCCGGATTTCATTCCTCATGTTCGTACTCAATATGATGCTCACATCAAAGCCATTAGAACTGACAATGCTCCTGAGTTAAAGTTTACTCGTTTAGTCAAAGACATTGGTTTATTGCACCAATTTTCATGTGCTTACATGTAGGGATCCCATAAAAACTTCTTTCGAGGAATGGGCTAAACCCGGTCATTTCTCAAATCTAATAGGTGAGTCAGCTACAGAATCCTCATCCAATGTCTTTTAGAACCCAACCATGGTTGCGTTGCACAAGACGGTGCCGCCTTAAGGAGATTAGTTACTATTAATGCTAATCCATTAGTTATAGCTCGAAGTTTGCCCTTCGGTAGGGACAGGGATCGGGTGGCCTGACTGGAGGTTCTCAATCAAGGCAGAAAGCAAGAAACCCATCCAGCTAGGAGGAAAGGACCTCAACAGAACTCTGTTGTTGAACGTAAGCATCACCATCTTTTAAATGTTGCTCGTTCTTTTCTTCATGGAGATTTACATGAAGAAATATACATGACACAAATGGTTGTAACTAATGCTTTTCTTCATGGAGATTTACATGAAGAAATATACATGAGCTTACCGCAGGGTTACACTCCTCCTCCAGATGTTGTTCTTCCTCCTAATGCAGTTTGCAGATTACATAACTCAATGTATGGCTTGAAGCAAGCCAACAGACAATGGCATCAATGTTTTTCAAAGGTTGTTCTTTAGTGTGGCTACACGCAATCTCCAGGAGATAATATCCTTTTTGTCAAACAAACTGAGACAGCCTTTGTTGCTCTCTTAGTGTATGTCGATGACATACTGATTGTATCCAATGACAACACAGAATTGTAGTTTCTTAAGGATGCTCTTCATAGTGCTTTCAAACTAAAAGATATGGGAGCTCCTCGTTTCTTCCTTGGTATTGAAATTGCCAAGAATACTACAGGGATTTCTATATGCCAGAGAAAATATGCTTTGGATATATTAGCTACTACTGGAATATTAGCTTGTAAACCATCTTTAGTACTGATGGATCCTGCAATCCAATTCAGTAGAGACACTGGTACACCTCTGGAAACTCCCTCTGTTTATCGGGAACTGATGTCACCTTTTCTGTTAAATACTTGAGTCCATTTTTATCTTCACCTACTGATGCTCATATGCAAGCAGCCTACAAAGTGTTACGATACACCAAGAGCAATCTAGGACAAGAATTATTCTTTGCAGCTGATACAGATCTTTGCCTCAATGAATTCGCTAATGCAGACTGGACAGCTTGTCCAGATTCTAGAAGGTCAATCACTGGTTTTTGTGTTTACCTTGGTAAATCTCTGATCAGCTGGAAACCAAAGAAGCAAAACACAATCACTCGTAGTAGCACAGAGGCAGAATATCGAAGCATGGCACTTGCTACATGTGAACTTCTGGTTAAGTCAACTCCTCAAAGACTTAAAGGTAAATGTTTGCTCTTCAGCAAAATTATTCTGTGATAATAAGTCAGCTTACACATAGCTACCAATCCCGTTTTTTATGAAAGAACGAAACATATAGAAGTGGATTGACATATAGTTAGAGATCAGTTGAAAAGTGGTTTCTTACGTTTATTTCATGTTTCAAGCACTAATCAGCATGCAGATATATTGACCAAGCCTCTTCAGCCTGGTTCTTTCACTCAATTCTCAGCCGTATGTCTATGTCAAGCCTCTTTCTCCCTTCACCATCTTTGGATTCAGAGGCTTAATGGGGTGTATTAGGATTAGCTCTAGTTTAATCCGATTTTGATTAGTTAGTTATGATTGTTATGATTACCGTATAATATAATTCTCTATATATAAACTTATTTGTAGTTTTACTTAATGGTTAATGAGAAATCCAGATCATTCTTTTACTCTTAATAGCTGTTATCAAATTAATAGTTGTGTAAGATTACTCGATTTCTCTTTAGTGACAACAATTGAAGATAATTCTAATTTAAAATTTTATTTAGAAAATAATTTTGTTCCTTCACTATGATGCAAGCAGTGCCGTACACGTGAGAAGAAAAAAACCGAAAGATAGTCAGAAAAAAAGTACGCAAAAATCCTTCACCAACCGTACTGCTAAGCCAAGGTACTGGAAACCAAACATTGATAGGCATAACTCAACAGTAGTTGCACTTTTTTGACCATCTTCTCCATTAATTCTCTTCTTTATTCATTTGTAATCTTACTCTATCCACACAAGCACACACACACATAAATTTATGCCACCATTTTACATCTGCCTTTTTTTTTGGTGAACATTTTACATCTGACTTTATTCCAAATTACTCACTTTTAAACTTGGATTATAAATCAACAACCCCTTTGTCCTTTACTTTACTTGGCACAATATCTGGATTTGTATCCTAAGTCTATCCCTAGTAACAGTTTAGAGTGGGAGTTTTAGATTAAAGTTACAGAATGAATATTTATATTAAATTCTTTCTTTTTTTTTTGTCTACACAACACAAATTAATTTTGTCCTTAGAATGATATATAATTTCGTTTTATAATACTCTCTCTGTCAATATAAATAACTCTGAAACATCTTTTGTTACTTATCCTAAAATAAATGATAAACATCATATTCCCGAAAAAAATACGTTTTATATTTCCAACACAAAATTTTGAGTTTTTTTTTACACTTAACCTTCTTAGTTACTTATTAATTATTAATGATACTATTAAATACTTTTTCCGTTTACTTATAGTTGATGTTTAAAAAATTTGTTTCATTTTAGTTGATGTTTTAAGATTTCTATGTAAAATTTATTGTGTTTTAGTGTGTTTAACTCTTTAAATTCTGCATATTGATTTGTGATTGGTTAAATTATTTTGGAATTTGTGATAAAACATATTTTATTTAGAAAAACTAAACTAATAAATATTTTTTTAATATGTGCGAAATTTCTATAACATCAGCTAAAACCAAACAGAGAGAATATAATATATGAGTACCTTATACCATTTCAAATTTTTTTTAATTATTGTGCATTAATTTTAAACATTAATATTTTGAGATTGAGAAGTACGTCCCAACAATTCACTTTTTGCATGCAATTATATACATATATATAACATAAATCAATTATATATATATATATATATTGTGTTTTTTTGTTAAAATTCAACTTCATTATAGATTAGTGGACCAGAACTAGAAACTATTTCATCAATATATTGAATTTCCTTTTAGACTATAGTTTAAATTATAATTGGTATAATTGAGTAATCATATACATGTTCATCTTTATTGCTAATTACTATTATTAGTAATTGAGGATGTGTGGTATATGCCACTTTAACTTTCTTCAAGCATCAGAGTTTGATTCTTCTCCGATACAAAAAGAAGGGAAAACATTAATTATGGATCGGGCCTTTGTTAATCTCATTAATAATAAAAAGAATGAGTAAGGTTGGTAAAAAAATTACTATTATTACTATGTATGACTTATGAGTAGTACATCTTAAAAATTTACCGAATACTTTAATTTACTATATCTGTCTCTGTTTCGAAACATATTCCTTGGTGCAGATGTTAAATACAAAGAAGTCCATTTGTTTTATAGAAAGTCTTGAAATTAAAAAAAAGATTCTTGTTCAAAATGTATACACTTTTATACGGTTACAATATAATAAAGATTCTATTCAGCTCGGCCATACATATTTTATGTGTCTTTGTACATGCTTAGACTCAAAGTACAATTTGAAGAAGAAAACAATACTGAATACCGGAAGATATGCATGTTTGTTCCAAATAATTTGAGTAACTTTAAAGTATATGTTATACACATATCACTTTTTTCTAGAATATTACTTAACCCTCTCATGTTTCTCCTTATATAAACTCAATTGTCCCGCTTCTTCTTCTTCATCAAATCCTCAAACAACTTCGAGAACAATAAATTTGATTTTGAGGACCAAAACACAAAACCATAAAATGGCATTCTCTCAAAGACTCATGTTGGCGATGATCTTTACGGTTTTGACTATAGTTAAGCCCTCAGAAGCTGCTCTTGATCCTCATTACTATGATCGATCGTGTCCTGCTGCAGAAAAAATCATACTTGAAACTGTTAGAAATGCTACTTTGTATGATCCTAAAGTGCCTGCTCGACTCCTCAGAATGTTCTTTCACGATTGCTTCATTAGGGTTTGAGTCTTCTTTCTTTGGTCGTTTATAGTTTGATTTAGTTAGATTATGAATTATGAAGTTGTGTTTTGAGTTAACTAATTGGTTGGGTTGTTGTAGGGATGTGATGCATCGATTCTACTAGATTCGACACGGTCAAACCAAGCTGAGAAGGATGGTCCTCCAAACATTTCGGTACGATCATTTTACGTTATCGAAGATGCTAAGGCAAAGCTCGAAAAAGTTTGTCCTCGTACTGTCTCTTGTGCCGACGTCATCGCCATTGCAGCCAGAGATGTGGTCACTCTGGTGAGTCTTTGGAATAAAGTGGTCCGTTTATGGTTGAAACAATTCGGTTTACAGTTAACCAAACTCTCGCAACATTTCTCATTTCTTAGTCCGGTGGTCCTTACTGGAGCATACTAAAAGGCCGAAAAGACGGTACCATTTCAAAAGCCAACGAGACAGTTAACCTCCCAGCACCAACGTTCAACGTCTCTCAGTTGATCCAAAGTTTTGCAACAAGAGGATTGTCGGTGAAAGACATGGTTACACTTTCTGGCGGCCACACATTAGGGTTCTCTCACTGCTCTTCTTTCGAGAAACGTCTTCAAAACTTCAGCAAAATCCACGACGTTGATCCTTCGATGAACTTTGCATTCGCACAATCCTTGAAAGCGAAATGCCCGAAAATTAAACGAGACAAGAACGCAGGGACAGTCTTGGACACAACATCTGCAGTTTTCGATAATGTTTACTACAAGCAGATTTTGTCCGGCAAAGGAGTTTTTGGCTCTGATCAGGTGCTTCTAAGTGATGACCGAACTAAGTGGATTGTTGAGAAGTTTGCTCAAGACCAAAAGGCCTTCTTCAGAGAGTTTGCATCCTCCATGGTGAAACTTGGAAACTTTGGAGTCAAGGAAACCGGACAAGTGAGAGTTAACACCCGCTTTGTCAACTAAAAACATAACCCTATAGAACAAGCGATCAAATGAGTCTTCCTTCCTTCAAATATGATCTCATTGACATTTGCTTCTTTTCTTCAAATTTGATTTCATTTATCTGTCATATTGTAATAATGTAGGCCGGCCAATTTATCGACCGGTCTAAAAGCATTCTATTTTCTGTATGAGTTGCAGAGTATATGCTTAAAAAGTAAATTTATTCTGCTTCAGTAAATGTACCAAGTATGAGGAACTTAACATAAAAAAGATATGAAAAAAATGAGTCAAGGGCTCATGGCTTGTCATAAACAATTCAACTTCACGCAATCATGAGCTTATGTTCATGTAAATATATGATCTACACAAGCATAATAGATGATTCATAATGTTGAAAGAAAGTAATTAATCTGGGAAACGCAAAATACAGAGAAGTTAAATGAGTGTTCTTCATGCAAAAACAACGTCAGAACGGAACACATACTTGACACCTTGGGAGACATTCCTTCCTTCGTGCAACATGCACTTGTCTCCATGGATGTGAAAGAGAGCCATACCTTCTATTGGAGCTACCTGCGATAAGAAGCAAGTTCAATATGATGGTATATCGAACAAAAATTGAAATTAAAACCGGTGAAGTATTTGAGACTCTCAAAGACCTCAGCTACGATTCTGTTCCTTGAACCATAAAAGACAGTTTCTCCACCTACTAAAGGCTCAGCTGAAGAAGAATCAGAATCATTTTTCTTGCTTGAACTGCTCTTGCTTTTTGATTTCATGTTGTTCCCGCTTAGATATATCAACAATGTGTAATAAGTCCGTTTTCCATCTTCAAGATCAGCACTTTCATCAATGTGACGCCCGAAATGCTGACCAGCACTATACCTGAAAATTATTAAAGGATACTGTATCTTCACATTGTATCACAAACTCTAGAAATTTTCTTCAAAGTTGTATTCCTTCTCAATGTGCCTAAGACTCTCAATGGAGAAACATGACTAGTACAGGAACATAATCTTTCCACATCTTCCCAGAATTAAACCAAAACCATGAAATAGAGAATGAAACTTCAGAAAAAACAAAAACATGGGATTACAAACCTGTAAAATCTAATGTTTGGATTCAAGCCAACAGCAACTTTCCTCCTAATCTTGATAACAGTAAATAAACTAGAAAGCCCGGATTGCCATATCGTATCTGCAAGGACAGGATCGTTCACTGAGATTCGATGGTTATCCCTATAAGCTTCACCATAGGCTGGGCCACGACTTCCTTGGTGAGTGAAACCGAGAGACTCTGCTATTTTAATAAACGCCTTGGATTCATCAGAAGTGAGACAGTTCTCCACCTGTAATGTTCAACCCAAAAGTTAAAACCTCTTAATCAGTCAAATCGATCTATAATTTAAATGTTAAAGCATCATCAGAATGTGTTTTGTAACTCCATTTTTTCCAAAACAAGTTACGAACAAAACCGCCTTAACATGAAGTACACAAGGCAAACGAAACTTTATTGCCTCCATTACAAGGAAAAATATTAGACAAATCTATGCTTCTACATGAACATAAGATCTTTGTTGGATGATTCCAACATAAACTCCTCCAAAATTTCGATTGAATAATAACTAAATCAAGAAGAAACTGAATCAGTCGAAGCATAATTGTGTGGCAATCTCACCCCTCATAGGTAATAAAGTCCGCTCACAATAATCAATAAACATCATAGACTTTGGCATGAAGAATATTTTCAGAAAATTTCGGATGATGTAGATAAACCCTTAAACCTATCGGGCCAAACAATAAGAATGAAAAAGTCGAATGATATTGTGAGAACTTACGGTGAAGAGATCAGTATCCTTCAGATAAGAGACATTTAGATTCGGTTTGAGTTTGATCTTCGGCCATTTTATTGATTCTCCTTTGTCTCCCATTTTCGCGTTTCTAGATTTCTGGGGATGATGTAAAAACAAAGAATGTGTTAAATTCATATGATTTTATGTAGTGAAAAATTAAGATGATCATGTATACATATATTTTGGGGATCTGATTTTCGACCTTAACATTTTCTCGAGACCCACTTATTTTGCTCAAGCCCAAGCTTAGTTTCAGCCCATGAAAATAACTTTCTTTTTTCTTTGTTCGTTGTTTGGTTGATACCTCATGGACCATCTTTTACTTTCACTTCACATGACAAAACAAATAAAAAAATTTATTTGTTAAAAGAGCTTTTTTCATGGTTAAAAAAACTTCAGGCGCGAGTTAGAAAGCCTTGTCAGAGTCTACCGAATTTTTAGATAAACTATTTTACACATGATATGATAATTAATTATATGTAGTATAAATATAACAAATACTTTAATACGAATTACATGAATTAGATTTTTTTTTATAAAAAAATTCTAAATTTGAAGAAAATAATATAAACATATTTTTTAAGCTTAAACTCATATGTTAATTACACAGAAAATTGAAGCATATGTTAATTGCACACAAAATTCAAATTAAAATTCAAATTCCACCCGAACTATCATACATAGTATCAGAAACACCTAAAGTTAGACTCTCTTCTTAATAGCACACAAAATTAAAGTTAAAACTCTAATTCTATCCTACTTTAAATTTTGAATTTTTGTGAAAACAAATAGAAATACTGAATTCAAACTTGATGTATAACTAAAATGAACCGGATCCAAAAATTAAAAATACTCGAATGTGTATTAAATCAATGGAACTGAAATCCTAAGAAAACTCGATCCAAAAATGGCTCTATTGACGAAAAATTATTTTGATCATTTGGGTGTTTTAATGTTATGTATGTTAGTTCATGTGAAATTAGACTTTTAATATTAATTTTAGGGAAAATTACTATGATAACCTACTTTAATTTATAAATTACTTATATA
>OVBA01007026.1:0-15620 GCA_900406435.1 Lepidium aucheri
AATATATAAAATAAAGTAGGTTATATTAGTTAATTTTTTCATATATATATATATATATATATATATATATATTTCCCAATATCGATATATTTAGGTTTTAAGAAAATAAAAAGTTGTGGTGCTTTTTTTAAAAAAAAAAACAATTTGATCGGTCGCTTAGCTCTTTCTGTACACCACGACTAGGGATGTTAAAATGGGTTTTAGCCCAATGGGTACCCAAAACCCAATAAAAATTATAGGTAAAAAGATCCATTTTAAACATTCAAAAATAAATGGGTTTTAATTGGGCGGGTACCTATATCTAATAGGTATAAACTGGGTTTACCCATTGGGTAATGGGTACCCAATGGGTTTTTTAAGAAAAAAAAGAGAGTAAAAAAGAGTAGAAAATAGGAGAGAGTAAAAAAGAATAGATAGTAAAAAGAGGAGAGAGAGTAAAAAGAGGAGAGAGAGTAAAAAAGAGGAGAGAGAGTAAAAAAGGAGAGAAAGAAAAAAAAAAGAGAGTAAAAAAGAAGAGGGAGAGGGTAAAAAATAGGAGAGAGAGTACAAAAAAGGAGATAGAGTAAAAAAGAGGAGATAGAGTAAAAAAGAGGAGAGAGAGTAAAAAGAGGAGAGAGAGTAAAAAAGAAGAAAGAGAGGGTAAAAAATAGGAGAGAAAGTAAAAAAGAGGAGATAGAGTAAAAAAGAGGAGATAAAGTAAAAAAAAGGAGAGAGAGTAAAAAAGAGGAGAGAGAGTAAAAAGAGGAGAGAGAGTAAAAAAGAGGAGAGAGAGTAAAAAGAGGAGAGAGAGTAAATAAGAGGAGAGAGAGTAAAAAAGAAGAGAGAGAGTAAAAAAGAAGAGAGAGAGGGTAAAAAGAGGAGAGAGAGTAAAAAAGAGGAGAGAAAGTAAAAAAGAGGATATAGTAAAAAAGAGGAGAGCGAGTAAAAAAGAGGAGAGAGAGTAAAAAAAGAAATAGTAAAAAAGAAAAGAGAGAGAGTAAAAAAGAGGAGAGAGAGTAAAAAAGAGAAGAGAGAGTAAAAAAGAGGAGAGAGAGTAAAAAAGAGAAGGAGTAAAAAGAGGAGAGAGAGTAAAAAAGATGAGAGATAGTAAAAAGAGGACAGAGAGTAAAAAAAGTGAGAATAGAAAAAAAAAGAGGATAAAAAAAGAGGAGAGAGAGTAAAAAATAAAAGAGAGAGTGTAAAAAAGGAGAAATAATAAAAAGAATAGAGAAAGTAAAAAGAAGAGAAGGAGTAAAAAAGATGAGAGAGAGTAAAAAAAAGAGAGATAGTAAAAATAGGAGAGAAAGTAAAAAAGAAGATAATAAAAAAGATAGAGATAGTTAAAAAATAGGAGAGAAAATAAAAAGGAGAAGAGAGTAAATACTACAAACAAATTTAAATACTAAAAACAATAAATATAATAGGTATCCATAAAAAGCTCATATTATTCTGGGTTTCATATGAGTATTCTTAATAAGACTTAGTCTTATTGGGTTATTTTTGTTTTGGGTTTTTTCTGGGCAGGCTTATTATAAGTCGGGCTTTGGCCGGGTTTTTTTATCCAATTTAACATCCCTAACCACGACAGAGCTGGTTTGCAATATAAGCTATGGTTTAGGGGTCACAAGTATTATGATCCAAAATTTTTTAGAGGGTACAGAATTTTGTAGTAAGTGGAGACTAAAATTTTAAAAATTTATAGAATTTTATAGTAATTAGGGGTAATAATTTTAGAATTTACAAAACTTTTATATAATTAGAACCCAATTTTTTTAGAGTTTACTGATTTTAATAAATAAAAATAGTTGTTAGTACATATACTCCCTCCGTTTTAGTTTAGTTATCATTCTAGAGTTTTGCACACATATTAAAAAAAAATATAAATGATCTCTTATGTCCTTATTTGAGTATTAAAATTCTAAACCATTTAATATTTTATTTATTTAAATAGGAGAAAATGAGATAATTTTGCATTAAAATTTACATTAGAAAATAAGAATAACAATTAAAATGAAACAAAAATTTGGCCTACAAGTAATATAAAACAAAGGGAGTACAAAAAAAAAAGAATAGGACCTTTGATAAAGTCGGGCCGGCTCTTCCAAGACACATATAAGTATAATGCTTGCTAGTTCGAGTCTCCAGCAAAGCATAAAAGAGAGGAAGAGAACAGTTTGATCGGTCCAATCCATAGCCAAATGACCAAAAATCTCGTATGAAAAAAATAGCATATGTTACACTCAAACATTTGAGCAATTATATTTTCCCTACATAAAGTACGGTGTTAACCAAACTGTGTTCAGTTCTAATGATTAGTATCATCTGCTTCTGTTTAGTAGGAATTTTAATTGGGCTAATTCTCTGTTTTTTTATTGGAGTAAACGATTGGGATAAAATGTCAAAACTAAATGACTGCAAAGAGACATAGTAAACAATATATGGTTGTTATTTCTCAACAATGTAATATTTGGGCATGATGATGATGTAAAGTGGTCAGTCTGTGCAGAGAGTCACAAATATAGGAAGAATGGCTACTGCTGAGAAAGAAGTCCTTGTTCCACTGGTTAGTTATGGTCCTTATAATGGTCACAATTTTTCATCTTTTGGTTATCACAGTGAAGATCTCTCATTGGTTTTGGGCCTCATTGAGTCAAGAATGGACAAGGAAATGATAAGTCAATGTTTCTATATGAAGTCAATCTTGCTCGGTTGATTGGATTTAGGTTGGACTCTTTGGAAAAACTGACAAAAACATAAGTAGTAATGGAAGTCTTGTCTTATTGAATGGCAAAAATGAAGTTGTGTGGTCGATTGGAGAAACTGTAGCCACTAATGAGGCTCGTGCAGATCTATCAGACACAGGAAATCTTATTGTCACAGACAGTGTTTCAGGAAGAACTCTATGGAAAAGCTTTGAGCATCTTAGTGATACTATGCTCCCTTCCTCAGCCTTGATGTATAATCTCTCAACTGGTGAGAACCGAGTATTGACTACTTGGAAAAGTCACACGGATTTATCTCCTGGAAACTTTGTGCTTCAGATTACACCTCAAGTGCCATCACAGTTGTTTATAGTGAGAGGCTCGGTGCATGGGCTAAAACAAGGTTTTCTGGAGTACCAGGAGTGAATGAAACATATACAAGTCTATGTAGCATTTTGCAGGATACAAACGGGTCAGTATCCTTCTCTTATTCAGAAAGAAACTCTACACATGCACGTATAATAATTACATCAGAGGGCTCAATGAAGATTTTCAAGCATAGTGGAACTGACTGGGAATTGAACTTTGAGGCTCCATTCAATTTTTGTGATAATTACAATGTATGTGGACCTTTTGGGTTGTGTGTTATGTCAGGACAACCAAAGTGTAAATGCTTCAAAGGGTTTGTACCTGTGAGAAGATCTCACATCGGAAATTTAAATGTAACTTGAGTACTATATATAAAATAAGGGCTTCTCCACTCATTGTCAATTGGTTTTGAGTTGGAAGCCCATAATTTTACATGATATCAGAGTTTCAACACACCTGCCCCACCCGAACCAATTCGCCCCATCGAAAGAGGCTGATTAATTTGATCCGAAATTGAATTGCCGAGACTAATGGCTAGACGGGCCATTGTCTCAAGGAGGGTGTGAGAAGATCCCACATCGGAAATTTAGATGGGACTTGAGTACTATATATATAAGATAGGGCCTCTCCACTCATTACCAATTAATTTTGAGTTGAAAGTCCATAATTGTACAGTACCAAAATCCATTGAGGAATGAAGAAAAGCAAACTGGACTGATGGTTGTGTAAGGCGTATCGACTACAATGTCAAGGAAACTCTACAGGAGAAAATGTTAATATCTTCCATCCTGTTGCTAAGATAAAGCCTCCAGAGTTTTATGAATATGCAAGTTCAGTGGATGCTGAAGAATGCTACAAAACTTGCCTCCAAAATTGTTCTTGCTTAGGCTTTTCTTATATCAATGGAATAGGGTGCTTAATGTGGAACCAAAACCTTATGGATGCAGTGCAATTTTCTGCAGGAGGAGAGCTTCTTTCCATTCCTCTTTCACGTTCTGACCTAGGTAATGTAAAGAGCTACTCCTTCATCTACATCTTTGCATGAATATTGTTCTATTCGATAGCAGCATTGGTTACTGTTCTTATACATCTCAGGTGGAAATAAGCACAAGAAGATCATTGCTGCAACTATAGTTAGCCTTTCTCTTTTTGTGATATTGGGATCTGCTGCATTTGGTTTCTGGAGATACAGAGTTAATCAAAATGGTAATCATAGCGATCTCTTGTTTATCTCTTTTGCTAAAGCTGACACAGTGATCAATGATTACCTTATGATTTCTAATAGTTTCAGAAGATGCACGGAGGAATGATCTGAAACCACAAGATGTCTCAGTGTTAATTTTCTTTGAGATGAATACCATTAAAACTACCACCAATGATTTCAGTCTTTCAAATAAACTTGGACAAGGTGGATTTGGCTCATTTTACAAGGTCAGAAGACAGTTTTAACCTCTTTGATCTTTTCTATTCTCTGCTTATGCGCTCAAAATGACCCTCTGCAACCTTTTCTTCAGGGAAAGCTGCAAGATGGGGAAAAAATTGCTGTTAGACGTCTTTCTAGGAGCTCTGGTCAAGGCAAAGAGGAGTTCATGAATGAAATAGTACTCATCTCTAAACGCCAACACAGATACTTAGTTAAGATTTGGGATGCTGCATTGAAGAAGAAGAGAGGCTATTGATATATGAATTCATGTTGAACAAAAGCCTTGATATTTTTGTCTTTGGTAGATCCTTTCTTGTCTCAAATTACATTTCTATTAGCAGCTTGTGTTCTCCATGTGGATCTGCTTATCTGAAACTGAAAGGGTTCACACCTTATTCTGTGTAAGAGTCAACTAAAAGGTTTGAGATTGATTGGCCAAATAGACTTCACATCATTCAATGTATTGCACGTGGAATTCTCTATCTCCATCGTGACTCTCGCTTCAGAGTTATTCACCGAGAACTGAAGGTCAGCAACATTCTTTTGGACGAGGAAATGAACCCAAAAATATCAGATTTTAGTTCGGCTAGGATGTTTCAGGGGACCCAATATCTGGACAACACTCGCAGGGTTGTTGGAACTCTGTAAAAATCTGTCTTCATTAAAACATGCCTGAGTTATAAGATACATACATAGTAACAAGAATATACTAATACTTGGGAGACAACATTTGATGTATCGGCAGAGGATATATGGCTCCTGAGTATGCATGGACTGGAATATTCTCTGAGAACAGCTTTGGAATTCTAGTGTTAGAAATCATCAGTGGAGAGAAGATCTCAAGGTTCAGCTATGGGGAAGAAGATAAAACACTTCTTGCATATGTAAGTGAGGCTTTACCTATCAATACGTTAGAGTCTTGTATTTGACTCCTATCAAGTGAATAGATTCCATTGTCCATTGAGAATCGTTTTCTTGTTCTTATGATTGCTTGTTCTGAAACCACAACAGGCTTGGGAATCATGGTGTGAAAACGGAGGAATTGATCTTTTGGATCAAGATGTTGCTGATTCATGTAAACCATTAGAAGTTGGAAGATGTGTGCAGATTGGTTTGCTTTGTGTCCAACACCAACCTGCAGACAGACCAAACACACTTGAGTTGTTCTCTATGCTTACCACAACATCAGATCTTTCATCACCAAAACAACCCACATATGTTGTGCATACAAGAGACGATGAATTCACGTCTAGAGATTTGATCACTGTCAATAACATGACACAGTCTGTGATCGTTGGGCGTTAAGAAAATTATGTGTTATGTTATGTCCAAGTAACGTTATCTTCATGAAGCTGTAAATGATATGCTTTGTGGTGAAAATCTAACAGGGTTGCTTGGTTTCTGCAAATACCAACCATTAATCCTAAAATGTTTTTCTTTCGGCCATTGACATTGTCATTTCTTACAAAACACGAATATGTTTACACAGGGTGTTACAATACGAAGAAAGTAGCCGATGGTAACAAAAGATAGAAAGGTACAAGAGTAAAGGACACATGAGATGATGATCATCTCAGTGGAACTTAAGGCTGGTCAAGATGTTGTTGTTGACGGGATCCGCCAAATGGTCAAGAAGGTTCTGGTAAGGTCCAACACCAGTCACTAGTCCCTGGATAAAGTAACCGAGGATGGCGAGCATAGCTAGTCTTCCATTCTTGACCTCCTTGAGTTTCAACTCCTTCATTGACTTCTCATCTTTTCCAAACCCAAGAGGGTTGAAGAAAGGTCCACCGGGGTAAGCTGGTTCACCTGAACCGGAAAAACCCTTCTCTAACCCCAAGAAGTATTGTTTGCCCATAGATCCTGGGTTGTACCAGTCCTGTAACCTCCTGTGCTCGGCAAATCCCATCAGAGCCATCTCGAGAACAAAGAGTGTGTAGTTATCTGCCCAGTAGCTGTATGTCCCTGCTGGTGGAATCACACCGGTTTGGAACCAGGGAAGAGCAGTCTCTGCTGGAATTAGACCGGCCTTGCCTAGAATCTCAGGAGCAATAGCTCCAGCTGCACCCAACATGGCGAACCGTCCGTTGATGATCTCTCCGTATGCTAACCATCTGGGCTCAATGAACCCACCAGTACCCTCTGGGTCTGAAAGACCAAGTGGGTCGAATCCAAAGTCTCCGGGTAAGCTGCAAAGATCAGAACAATCTTCAAATTTTGAACAATACCAAGGCTTAAGAGAAATCAAACCCAACTGTTGTTTGAATATTACCTTCCATCCAAGTAAGAGAGACTCTGCGAAGATGCAAACCACAATTGTCTGTTTGCTCCTTGCTAAAAAAAATCAAAACACACAAAATCAGGATCAAGTTAATCAGTGCAAAGAGAGGGGAAGAGAGAGGGAAACAAAGAGATTTGTGCAAGGCTAGAGACTCTCATGTACCTTAACTGGTGGAGTTGAAGAAGCCTTAACAACAAAGGAACCTTTCCTCTGTGATACAGACACAACTGGTTTTGACCCAAATATCTGTCTAGCTGTCTGAACAGAGGAGGTAAGGGAAGAAGACACAAGTGCTTGTGCTGCCATTTTCTCTGTTCCTCAACTCTTTTCTTTCTGTCACCAAGAGATGCTGATGATGGTGGTTCGGAAATGGTCTGTGTTAAGAGTTGAGAGAATAAGGTCCAGTAGAAACTTAACTACTTGTGGCTTTGAAATAGCACAACTGGTTTTGCTCAGATTAGATTAGTATCTGCTTCACCAACTATATCTGTCCACGTGGCAATACAAGTTGGATAAGAGATTTGGTTTTGTATTATTCCTTATCTGCCACACAAGGAAAAAAAAATCTTTACAAGGAAGCCTATTGGATATAAACAAAATCTCATATATATTTGATTAGAAACTGGAACAGATATGTATAGTGGTAATAACAGTATTCAGAATTTCAGATTTACAGTTAAAAGCTTTCACTTTAGTTGTCAAACAAAGAGTTACTTCACCATGAATCACATTTAGATTTATAGTCTTCATCAACAATAATTCCCTCTTGAATCCTAAACATATCTACACAAATCCTTGTCTAAGTTCAAAAATTCCCATATCAATGCTTATTCTCGTTTGGTCTTGTAATTAGCTCTCACTGTGATAACTTCTTAGATGATAAATCTCATCCTCCAATAGCTTCAGAGTTTCTTGTACTATCTTAAAGGAAACAAAACACAGAGATTCGAGACATTAAAATGCGTATAAGTTTCAACAACTCAAATCATTAGGAACACTCATAAACCTGTAATGGAGATCAAATCGGTGATCTAGTAAGCTCAGATTCCTTTACATATAGAGCCAATTCCATCTCAGAACATGTTCCGATCTCTGGATTCGATTTCTGGCGTCACCTGAATGTTTGCCTCCTTGAAAACGAAGAAGAGGAGTAAAATCCGATCAAGCTTCTCCTCGAAAATGGAGATCTGACATAGAATCGAACCTAAATACACCATCCTCAAATCCCAGTCTCTTTCGCTCTCTCTGATTTCTTTCAAATTTCAAAATCACTAATTATTGATCCCGGCGTCGAAAGTTTCCGGGGAGATAATTAAATGGGCCTTATGGGCTTCTATCTAAAATCGGCCCAGGAAAATTTAAATCGAACAACCTAAAATGGACAAAAAACTAAAAAAATTAGATTTGGGTCATTCGGGCCATTCGGTCTTTGGATGTTTATAATGCACCGGAAGTATTCGGTGAAATGCCTGAACGAAACTTGACATATTCTGCATGTCGAAAAAGGTAAAGTATGTTGACAGAGTGATCCAAGGTTTTAGAAACCAATAAAGACGATATGATTTATCAATATTGTCATCATCTGAGTTATGCATGTAATCAATCTTTGGGTTGATGCAAGAGTACTGATGTTTATCTTTCGCGTTCTTCTTCGTTGAAAGAGTTGGCGAGGACATGTAAACAACAACATTGTATATCAATTGATGCAGAATCTTGGATCTCGGTCAAACAAGGCTGATAAGGACTTGAACAATGCGTAATTGATTAGGTAAGGACTTCTTTAGTTATGATTAAAAATAAAGGACTTCTTCATTGGCAACGATATTTTGTGTTATTTATAAGGTTTAAGTTGAATCTGTATATAGAGTAATGCCTAATGTATGCAATAGAATTAAGTACTTGAAACATAGTTCTCACAAGTCCTTGACTTTTTGCCTGGTTTTCTTGCTTCATAAACTAATCTAAAAAGATAGTTTTTGGAGACACAAGCACATATGAGAAGAAAGAGGATCATGTTCTTTGCTTGTTTGCTCTTGTTTACCATGCTTTTAAGTTTTAGCTATGCAGGGATAACGACAGAAAATCCATTGTTAATTGGAGATACTCTCAGCTCTTCAAATGGAGTTTATGAATTGGGGTTCTTCAGTCCTAATAACTCACATAATCAGTATGTTGGAATCTGGTTCAAGGGAATCATTCCCCGGGTGGTTGTGTGGGTGGCCAATAGAGAAAAGCCTGTTTTGGACTCCATTGCAAGTCTAAATATGAGCAGCAATGGAAGTCTTGTGTTATTCAATGGCAAAAATGACGTTGTGTGGTCCATCAGAGAAATTTTTGGATCGATTGGGTCTCGTGCAGAACTTTTAGACACTGGAAATTTTATTGTCGTAGACAAAGTTTCTGGAAGAACTCTATGGCAAAGCTTTGAGAATATTGGTGATACTATCCTCCCCTTCTCAGGCCTGATGTATAACCTGGCCACTGGTGAGAAGCAGGTAATGACTTCTTGGAAAAGTTTCACTGATCCATCGCTTGGAGACTTTGTGGTTCAGATGACACCGCAAGTGCCATCACAAGTATTTACTATGAGAGGCTCGACACCTTATTGGAGAAGCGGTCCATGGGCTAAAACAAGGTTCACAGGGATACCGGAAATGGATGAAACATATACAGGTCCATTCAGCCTTCAGCAAGATGCAAACGGGTCAGGATCTCTCTCTTATTTAAACAGAAACTTCAAGCTTCCTCGTACAAAGATAACATCAACGGGCTCAGTGGAGATTTCTCGGCATAATGAGACTGACTGGGTATTGGACTTTGTCGCTCCAGAGCACTCGTGTGATCATTATGGTGTATGTGGTTCTTTTGGGTTTTGTGTGAGGTCCATTCCTCCAAAATGTAAATGTTTCAAAGGGTTTAAGCCACATTACATTGAGGAGTGGAATAGAGGAAACTGGACTGGTGGTTGTGTAAGGCGTACCGAACTTTTTTGTCTGGAAAACTCTACTGGAAAAGATGCAAACGTCTTCCATCGAGTTGCCAACTTAAAGCCTCCAGACTTTTACGAATATGAAAGTCTTGTGGATGCTGAAGGGTGTTACCAAAGATGCCTCCGGAATTGTTCTTGCTTGGCATTTTCTTTTATTCATGGAATTGGGTGCTTAATTTGGAACCAAGACTTAATGGACATAGTGCAATTTTCTGCTGGAGGAGAAATTATTTCCATCCGTCTTGCACGTTCTGAACTATGTACATCTTAAAAGATAACACAAAAGAACTACTTCATCTATTACAAATTTATGCACAGCTCCATTGACATGGCTTATTGTTTAATTTGTTTGTATCTCAGATGGGAATGAGCGCAGGAAGACCATTATTGCTAGTATTGTCAGCTTTTCCCTTTTCGTGATATTGGGTTCTATTGCGTTTCGTTTCTGGAGATACAGAGCTAAACATAATGGTAAGTCTCTGATGATCTTACTATCTCTTTGTCAATCTTTTGTTTATTTACTATCGATAACATATTACTAGCCATATAGTCCCTTTATCTTCTTGGAATTCTAGTTTCAGTTGATATATTAAAGAATGCTTCACCAGATGTGCGGAGAAATTATCTGGAACCACGAGATGTCTCAGGTTTATCTTTCTTTGAGATGACCACCATCCAAATTGCCACCAATAATTTCAGTCTCTCAAATAAACTCGGACAAGGTGGATTTGGCTCGGTTTACAAGGTTCGAGTATCTTTTAACATTCTTTGTGCTTTTGTTTTCTCTGTTAATGTTCTCAAGAGGACATTCTGCGATCTCTTTCAGGGACATCTGCAAGATGGTAAAACAATAGCTGTAAAACGTCTTTCTAACACCTCAGGGCAGGGAGAAGAGGAGTTCATGAATGAAATAGTACTCATCTCAAAGCTACAACACAAAAACTTAGTTCGGATTTTGGGATGTTGCATTGAAGGAGAAGAAAAGCTCTTGATTTATGAGTTTATGCTGAACAAAAGCCTTGATACCTTTCTCTTCGGTGGATCCCTTCTTGCCTCATTCTTTTTTTTAACATATTCTTCTTTAAAATGCTCAATCTTATCTGATAGGTTTTACTCTATATTATTGCTTAGATTCAAGGAAAAGGCATGAGATTGACTGGCGAAAGAGATTTAATATCATTCAAGGAATTGCTCGTGGACTTCACTACCTTCACCGTGACTCATGCGTCAGGGTCATCCACCGCGATCTTAAGGTTAGCAATATTCTTTTGGATGAGAAGATGAACCCAAGAATATCAGATTTTGGCTTGGCTCGGATGTATCAGGGAACTGCATATCAGGACAACACTTGCAGGGTTGCTGGAACTCTGTAAGAATCTATTTCCAATTTTGTTCTTAATAAGACTCATGGTCATAATCATATAAACTTGGGTTGTCGGATTTCTGTAAGACTCTAATTCCAAAACTAAACAAGACTCATAGTCATAATTCTATATCAAACAGGGGCTATATGGCTCCTGAGTATGCGTGGAGTGGGATGTTCTCTGAGAAGTCTGACATTTACAGCTTCGGAGTTCTACTATTAGAAATCATCAGCGGGGAGAAGAACTCAAGATTTAGCTATGGCATAGAAGGAAAAACCCTTATTGCATATGTAAGTATGACTTTAAGTTTTCATACATTTCCAGAGATGTCGAAAATGCTTTTTTTGCTCTTACACTCTAAAGATCTGAAAATATATAATTAGGCATGGGAATCTTGGTGTGAAAGTGGAGGAATTGATCTTTTGGATAAAAATATTTCTGATTCAAGTCAACCATTAGAAGTTGGAAGATGTGTTCAGATTGGTCTGCTTTGTGTCCAACACCAACCTACAGACAGACCAAACACACTTGAGTTGTTGTCTATGCTTACCACAACATCAGATCCTCCATTACCAAAACAACCCACATTTGTTTTGCACACGAGAGAGGAAGAACACTTTTCTAAAATTCTGATCACTAGCAATGAGATAACACAATCTGTGATTCAAGGACGTTAAGGAAAGATAATGCATGATTTAATGTTTGGATTGTACATTAAAATAGTTAAATTTAACAATTTTGGTGACTTCAGAAGTAAGTCATTCTTCGTGGTTCTTAAGTTATTGTTATAGTGTGTTGTAAAAGTGATCCAAGAATTTCAGAAACCAATAAAGAAGATTTCATTGAGTAATACTCTCATCATCTCATTGATTCATATTATCAATTCTTCGGTTGATGCAAGTGTATTGATGTTAATCTTTCACAGGTTCTTCATAGGAAGAGTTGGCTAGGACATGGAAACAACTCTATTCGTCAATATGACGTCAAAAGTTGGATTCTTTCGATTGATAAAGAGTCTATGTTGACTTGAACAGTGCCTAATTGATTGGGTAAGGACTTCTTCATTGACAACGTTTTATTACATAAGCTGATCCTTTTTAAAGAATGCATATTCTGGAACAGAATTAAGTGTTAGATATTAGTTCGTCGTTTTGGATCCCTATGTTCTTGGCATGCAAAATCTTTTTGGAACTTGCGAATCGTTTCTAAGTAATTTTCAGCTTTGTATTGTCTAAAAGCCCCCAAAATCGTTTTTGTCAAGGTAGTCAATTATGGTTTTTATTTTGTTTCTTTTCTCTGGCTGGTCAAAATGGTATAGTTTACTTGTTATATTCAAAGAACTAATATACACCAAAAAGGCAAAAACTAGATAATTCATCTAGAGTAGTATTTAGTAGCTACATCTAGATGAAAGTAATTTTTCTCTTGGTCCTATGTTAAACCAAACATTAACTAAAGATTGATTATTTGATACGTTGTGTAATTTTTTGTAAATAAAGTACTCCCATTTGTGTTTTTGGTCGAAAGTATACGTATCTAGAATCGAGAAGGTGGCAGAAATGGACTTCTCTATCTAACATGCTTTTAATAACATGTTTTCCAATCTTTTACTGCTATTTCCTATCCCGAAATAGACGAAGTGGACAATACACGAAATCTACTCCACTAATATTTAAGCCTTGGCATAATGTTGGCTAGTGGATGTTTGGACAGAAACAGGTTCTCAGTCAAAAGAGCTAATAAGGACTTTAACAATGACAGTGTTGTGTAATTGATTGGGTGAGGACTTCTCATATATCAAAAGTACTTTAGTAATAGTTTCTCACAAATCCTTCATATTTTATTATTTTTCCCGGTTTTCTTGCTTCATAAATTATCTGAAAAAAAGAAGAAGATAGTTTTTAGTAAGATCATGTTCTTTGCTTGTTTGCTCTTATTTAAAATCCTTTTATGTTTTAGCTATGCAGGAATAACGTCAGAAATTCCATTATTCATTGGAGATACTCTCAGCTCTTCTAATGGAGTTTATGAATTGGGGTTCTTCAGTCCTAATAACTCACAAAATCAGTATGTCGGAATCTGGTTCAAGGGAATCACTCCCCGGGTGGTTGTGTGGGTGGCCAATAGAGAAAAGCCTGTTATGGACTCCATGGCAAGTCTAAATATGAGCACCCGTGGAAGTCTTCTATTATTTAATGGCAAACATGACGTTGTGTGGTCAGTCAGAGATGTTTTTGAATCTATTGGGTCTCGTGCAGAGCTTTTAAACACTGGAAATTTTGTTGTCATAGACAAAGCTTCTGGAAGAACTCTATGGCAATGCTTTGAGCATCTTGGTGATACTATGCTCCCCTTCTCAGGCCTGATGTATAACGTAGCCACTGGTGAGAAGCAGGTGTTGACCTCTTGGAAACGTTCTACTGACCCGTCGCTTGGTGACTTTGTGCTTCAGATGACACCGCAGATGCCATCACAAGTTTATACTATGAGAGGCTCGAAGCCTTATTGGAGAAGCGGTCCATGGGCTAAAACAAGGTTCACAGGGATACCGGAAATGGATGAAACATATACAAGTCCATTTAGCCTTCAGCAAGATGCAAATGGGTCAGGTTCCTTCTCTTATTTAAATAGAAACTTCAAACTTCGACGTATAAAGATAACATCAAAGGGCTCACTGGAGATTTCTCGGCATAATGGGACTGGCCAGGTATTGGAATTTGTGGCTCCAGCGCATTCATGTGATTATTACGGTGTATGTGAACCTTTTGGGTTTTGTGTGAAGTCTATTCCTCCAAAATGTAAATGTTTTAAAGGGTTTATTCCAAATTACCTTGAGGAGTGGAATAGAGGAAACTGGACTGGTGGTTGTGTAAGGCGTACCAAACTTCATTGTCAGGAAAACTCTACTGGAAAAGATGCAAACGTCTTCCATCAAGTTCCCAATCTAAAGCCTCCAGACTTTTACGAATATGAAAGTCATTTGGATGCTGAAGAGTGCTACAAAAGATGCCTCCACAACTGTTCTTGCTTAGCCTTTGCTTATATTAATGGAATTGGGTGCTTAATGTGGAACCAAGACTTAATGGACACGGTGCAATTTTCAGCTCGAGGAGAAACTATTTCCATTCGCCTTGAACGTTCGGAAATAGGTACATCTTAAAAGATAACACAGAAGAACTATTTCGTGTATTACAAATTTGTGCACAACTCCACTGGTACTCTTATTGTTGTGGGTAGCAGCATGGCTTATGGTTTAATTTGTTTGTATCTCAGATGGAAATAAACGCAAGATGATCATTATTTCTAGTATTGTCAGCCTTTCGCTTTTTCTGATATTGGGATCCACTGCGTTTGGTTTCTGGAGATACAGAGCTAAACATAATGGTAACTCTCTGATGATCTTACTATCTCTATATCAATCATTTGGTAAATATTGTTAGCCTTATTATCTCTCTATCTTTTTGGAATTCTAGTTTCAGTAAATATATCAAAGAATGCTTCATCAGATGTGCGGAGGAATGGTCTGGAACCAGAAGATGTTTCAGGTTTATCTTTCTTTAAGATGGACACCATTGAAATTGCCACCAACAATTTCAGTCTCTCAAATAAACTCGGACAAGGTGGAATTGGCTCGGTGTACAAGGTCCGAGTATCTCTTAACTTTCTTTACTCTTTTGTTTTCTGTGTTGTGTTCTCAAGATCAGTTTCTGCTGTCAAGGACTACGATTGTCTCATTGATGCTGTATATTTGATATGCTGAATCATAGTACCTTTCCTTTCTTGTACAAACCTAGCTCACTACCTCTGTACGTGTATATTTATGTCTATAACCTAATCATATGAATAACACACATCTTCCACATGGTATCAGAGCAGGCTTAGTTATCCTGCCGCCTCTCTCTCTCTCTTTTTCCACTACGTCTTCTCCTCTTTTATTCTCATCTCTTCCTTCTTTATTCTTTTCTCTCACTCTCTTCATTATGACGAGCTCCGCTAATGTTATTGACATCTCTGCTCAAACTGTTCTTTCGGGGAAATTTGCAAGATGGGAGAAAAATAGCTGTAAAACGTCTTTCTAACAGCTCAGGGCAGGGTGAAGATGAGTTCATGAATGAAGTAGTACTCATATCAAAACGACAACACAAAAACTTAGTTCGGATTTTGGGATGTTGCATTGAAGGAGAAGAAAGGCTCTTAATTTATGAGTTTATGCTCAACAGAAGCCTCGATACTTTTCTCTTTGGTGAGTCCCTTCTTCCCTCATTCTTTTTCTAATAGCTATAAGCTGCACATTGAACTGTCTTATCTGATACTTTTCACTCTGTTTTATTGCTTAGATACAAGAAAAAGGCGCGAGATTAACTGGAAACAATGGCTCTAATGCCACCTTTCACAAATACACAATTTTAAATGCCATCAGCCATTTTTTATTTTCTTTATCATTTTTTTAATAAAAACTGTGTTAAAAGACAAAAAAACCAAACCCGTCTGCCCAAACCCGACCCAAATAAAA
>OVBA01007027.1:0-15618 GCA_900406435.1 Lepidium aucheri
CTTCTCCAAAGTCCACCTTCAAGCATGATTCCAACTCTAAATGTTTTTGACTTGAAATCTCAATAAAACGCAGACAAATTCCCAAAATATAACCGTAATAATGAGCTCAAAACCGACAAAATATGAGGAACATCAAGCAACGAGGAAAAGGGTGCTAGCTCAGAAGGTTTGGCACATCGATGGTCAAACCATGTTTGTTGCAAATTGGGAACCGGGTCTGTCACCAGTTATGCCTGAGCTGAAAGAGGCTCCAGCGTGGGTCAAACTTAGAGGAATGCTGGTTCACTTCTTCACTACAGATACTCTTGGGCATGTAGGAGGGTTGGTTGGTCAACCGCTCTACCTCCACCGTTGTTAACATTCTGGAATCTCTACCAGAAGTTGTGTATGTAGAATTAGAAACTGGTGCTACTTGCAGGATCGAAGTTTCTAGCCCTTGGCTTCCGCCAAAATGCACCTCTTGTAATAAAATTGGGCACACACTAAAGAGGTGTCCTACAGTCCTAATTACGTGCTCCAACTACCAGTCCACAACTCACAAGGTGGAACAGTACATTCGCATTAAAACCAACGAAAGAGTCAAGAACCTTCCTCTTCGAGGAAGAATCCTGCACGCTGACAAAAGGAGAAGATCTGACATAACAAAAATTCTCAAAAGTCAGATTTCAGCAATCCAGAGTCTCACCCGATTGTTGCTAAGGTTGTGTATCAACCAAAGAAACAGGCAGAGAACTCAGAGAAGGGTATCCCTACGGCAAAAGAGAAATCAATTGATCTTGTGGTGGATCTCCACATGAACGCTAAGAGTATAGCTGAAAAGAAAAAGGGAAAATCTATTGCTAAGGTACATGTTGATTCCTCCTCCTCACTGGACTCGGACTCTAGAGAGGATTCCTCTTCCTCAGACTCTCTACAATCTGAGGAAGATGAAAACCCAGAGGACTCAGACATGATAAGATACTTGCTATCCAAAAAATATCGAAGGCATGAAAGGGCCTCCTTGGGTAAAGATACCTCTCAGAAAAACAAAATCTAATTATGACGATCAAGTTTTTTTGTTGGAATGAAAGAGGATTAATCAAATATATTAAAAGGCATAAGTTAAAGGATTGGCTACCGCAGCACAAGCTGTTTTTTGGGAGTATTATTGAAACCACAATTAGGCACAACAAGTTTATGAAGTACTGCAGAGATTTATTTTCCGGTTAGAATAGTGAAGCAAACTACGAATTTGCGAGATTGGGCAGAATTTGGGTTGTATGGCAATCTTCGACTTCCCTTATGGAATACATCCTTCTAGAGGATAATAAGAAAATGGTATTCTTCTTTGTTTATGCATCTAACTGTAGGTTGGAGAGAAAAGAGCTATGGGACCAAATTTGTGGAATGGCTAGGGATAATGTAACTCAAATCCATCCATGGATTATCATGGGCGACTTTAACCAGTCTAGAGATCCACAAGATCACTCGGCTGGTGGTACTCGCATAAAAGCTGGAATGAGAGAATTTAGGGAGTGTTTGCAATATACTAATCTTCAAGACCTTTCATTCCGGGGTTCATTTTACACTTGGTAGAACAAAGAGGAATCAAATCTCATCGCAAAACGCATTGACAGGACTCTTGTTAATGATAAGTGGTTCAATGGTTACCCACTATCTTTCACTCGTGTGTACTCTCCATGTTTCTCGGATCATTGCCCCATCTCCATACACTTAGGTTCGATCACAAGGGAAAAGAAACGATTTGTTATATCTCACTTTCTTTTTGACCATAGGGAATTTTTGCCACTTGTCCTACCGCATTGGCATTAATCCCAAGTCCCCGGTACAGCCCAATTTTGTCTTGCCAGAAATTTAAAAGTATTAAAAGATCCCCTGAGAAGCCTAAACTCTAAGCACTTCTCTAATCTAGAGAACCGAGTTCAGGATGCATATGAGGTTCTACAAAGCTGTCAACTTCAGAATCTTTCAAATCTTTCCCCAACACTAGCAGCTAGAGAGAAACCAGCTCATAACAAATGGATGATGCTAGCGCTGGCTGAGGAAAAATTTCTATTTCAGCGAGCTATAGTGCAATGGGCATAGAATAGTGATGTAAATTTTGCCTACTTCCATAGGTGTATGGCAGCGAGAAGAGCCACTAACCATCTCCATTATCTCATTAATGAAGTGAGTAATAGATTAAGCAAGGTCGATGACGTCAAAGCTCTCTGCATTGATTACTACAATTAGTTTCTAGGAATAGCCCCCTCTCCTCTGTCTGGTGATGATCTCAATATTGTTTAGTCAACTGTGCATTATCACTGCACTTATTTGGCCAAAACCTCTCTCATTAAGCCAGTCTTGGGTGAGGATATTGCAAAAGAGTTCCAGCTGGTTCCCCGTAACAAATCCCCTAGACCTGATAGATTTACTAGAGAATTTTACTGTACAGTTTGACAGGTTATTGGAGCATATGTGATAGATACTGGTCAAGAATTCTTTGTATCCCGCAAGATGCTCAAACAAGTAAACACCATAGTCATTTTCTTAATTTCTAAGTGTCTGGGGGCTGATAAGATGGGAGAATTCAGACCAGTCTCCTGTTGTAAGTGTTGTATAAGGTGATATCCAAGTTACTTGCTCGGAGAATACAACCGCTACTTCCAGTTATGGTATCAGCCTCTCAGTCCGCTTTTGTAAAAGGTAGACTACTTGTAGAGAATGTGTTACTAGCTACGGAAATAGCACAAGGGTCTGGCCGTGGGGGATGTTCAAGGTGAAGTCAAGTTAAGGTAAATTTACGCAAAGCGTTTGATAGCATAAATTGGAGTTCATTTTGCAGTGTCTTACAGTTGCTGATTTCCCGAGGGAGTACATAGATTGGGTAGAGCAGTGTATCACAACTACTTCATTCTCTATAAACATCAATAGAAACATTTGCAGATTCTTTAAGGGAGCTAAGAGACTCTGCCAAGGTGACCTACTCTCCCCCTCATTGTTTTTAGTGGCAATGGAGATTCTCTCACAAATGTTGAACAAGGCGTTTCATGAGGGACACGTCAGGTACTACCCCATGGGCCTAGACCCAACCATCTATTTCCTAGCATTTGCGGATGATCTTATGATCATTTTAGATGGTAAATTAGACTCGCTACAGCAGATTGCAATGGTCCTTGATTTGTTCCAACAAATCTATGGGTTATGCATGAATAGAGAGAAGTCCATACTTTACCTCACAGGTTGTAATGAAAGCGAGCTTCCACTTTTCCATCAGCTACGATTCCAGATGGGCTCTCTTCCGGTTAAATACTTAGGGTTCCCTCTTCTACACTGCAAACTTAGGAAGAATGATTACTCTCCGATTATGGATATGATAGTAGGAAAATCTAATGCTTGGGCAGCAAAACTACTATCATTCTCTAGTAGGTTATAACTTATCTTGGCAGTGATTTCTAGTGTTATAAATTTTTGGGCTTCAGCGTTTGCGCTCCCAAAAGGATGTTTGAGGTAGATTGAAAAGCTATGCAACAGATTCCTTTGGGGAGGAAAAACTGAAACGAGAGCAAAGGCAAAAGTGGTGTGGAAGGATATATGCTTATTTAAGGATGAAGGGGGTCTCGGGCTTAGGAGCTTGGTGCAGGGAACCAAGCTTTAAACCTAAAGCTAATTTGGTTGTTATATACCAATGGAGCCTCTCTATGGGTTGCTTGGATGAGAATGCATATGTTGAGGGATCATAATTTTTGGACTGCCAAAGCGTTTCCTTCCTCGTCTTGGATCTGGAGGTTTCTCTTGGGTTTGACACCAATAGCTAAGAAACCATTGAAGTGTGTAGTGGGAGATGGGAAGCGAGCAAGATTTGGGATGATAGTTGGAGCAGGCTGGGGCCATTAATTAAAATTCTGGGAGACTCAGGGCCCTCCGTATCAGGTAATCTAAGGGACAGCAAGGTATGCAATATTGTGGATCGTAGGGGATGGAGACTGCCATCAAGTTGAAGCAGAAACCCGAATATGACAGTAGTAAGACAAAAATTATTGCAAATTCCAATTCCGCAACAAGGAGATGGAGAAGACTCATATAAGTGAGGAATTGAAGACTCAGGCCAGCGCCTCTTCTCGACTAGGGCAACTTGGGACTATATCAGGCCGAGATTTGAGAAGAAGGCTTGGAGAAATGTCTTTTGGTTCTCTAAGGCCATTCCGAAACATTCTTTCATGTTTTGGGTGGCAAATCTGGATCAGTTCCCGGTTAAAACAAGGACTGCATCTTGGCACAACGCCTCATCTCTTCTTTGCTCCCTATGCAATGATGCTCCTGAAAGTCGTGAGCATCTCTTCTTGCATAGTCAATTTGCTCATAATCTTTGTGCTCGGGGATTGGCTAAGCTAGGACTCACTGCACTATCATTCGACTCTTGGAGCTCACTCATATCCTGGTTACTCGGGAATTCAAAGGGACTTCCATCAACGCTCAAGAAGTGGGTGGTACAAGCCATAGTCTATGCAATCTGGCGGGAGAGGAACTCCAGGCTCCATCAAGGTCCCACCTCTACAGCTGATTCGATATTCTCTCAGCTAGATAGATCTATTAGAGACACTCTCCTAGCTCATTGGCACTCTAAGAAGGGCAAGGGGGCTACTTTCTCTCTGGTTTGAATTTGTCTAACTTTGCAGTTTCTGTAATGTAACTTTGATGTGAGCATGCCTTTTAGTTTTTTTTGTGGCAATGGTTCTCACTATAAACGTTATGTGCGTCCTCTGATTTTTCGATAATATAATTCATAGCTTATCAAAAAAAAAAGATAAAACGACCTAAGGAAGATTAAGAGGGGAGCAAAGAAGGGCAAGAATAAAACCATCATTCAATTTGGTTTGTCAATGTCCATTAAGGACCTATCTTCAGCTAAAACCCAACATGCAAATTTGAATAGGCAAATATATAGAACTTTTCTTCTTTTTTCTTTTTCTTTTTCTGAACCAAAGAACTATTCTTCTTTCGTCTAAGATTCGAGTTTTTTTGTATTGTTGCTTTACACATCTAATAATTTGAAGCTTAGGCTTTAATTTATGAGGTAAATATAGACCTTTCGTCGACCAAGTATGGTGGCTTGGGTCTTCGGGATCGTGGTTATGTTTTTTGTTTACAATACTTCATTATTAGATGTTCTTAAAGCATTTACTTGTTAATTTCATGTATCTTCTTTTCTTGTATGGTCTTTGTTTATGGAGATATATTTTTTTCTGTCGGCTTTTGATGGAATCTTCCTTTATCAATCAAACTAGACGGATTAAAAAGGGGACATCTAATATTTTTAGACCATTTAGGTTGACGTTAATTGAAAATTATGTGTGTAAGACAAACCTCACTTGCATGTAACCAGAAGTTCAAAATATAGTTTTTCTCAGAAATTAGATCGACAAAGTATGTTTAGTGGAATTACCACATACTACTAAACTAAAGACCACTTGCGAAATATTCAAATTTAATAGTTGAACTATCATTTATCCTATATAAAAGTCCTAAAATTTATTTTTTTAAAACATCAACTTAACAATATAAATTCTTTAATTCAAGTAAACAACTTAACATCATCTATTTTTGACGGAAAAAAACACATCATCTATTTTTTTATTTTATCAAAAATTATCAATAATAAAGCTCAATACATTTTTTGTCATTGGTTAGATCGAGATCCGATCCATAACACATCTCCAAACTCCTAACAATATTATATGGGGCAACGCGATTTTATGGACTCAAACTCTGATAGGAAAAACAATAACAAATATGAACCATTTGATCAATGATAGCTCCTCATTTCAATTGCATTCCTAACACACTAATCTAACACTATCTTTCTTTTTCTTTTTTATAACTGGTCCCGCCTTATAGGCCATGCGAACCCTACATGAAACTATTTTATTCCCATTAGAGCGTTCTGAGAATTGATCCCGAGTGTTGGAACTGAGGGGGGACACTCAACCAACTCATCCTGGCAACACTATTTATTTTAACCTAATATAATATAAATATGTATATATATACATTTTTTAAAAACCTATAAAAACGAAGAGAGAGAAAAAGGAGAGACAAGAGTATTGAAGGGGTAAGAAAAGGGAGAAGAGGATGTAGTGGCTTGGTCTTCCACCAAGTCAACTACCATTTGGTTGCCGATGTTGCATTCATATTTTGGTGGATTTGGTCCTTTCTCACTGAGTTCAGCATCTCATTATCTGCTAGTACTGCTACAATATCATTTGTTGCAATAAAGTCGCCACAATTTACCTCATCATCAATCTTATATTCCACTCACATGTGGAAACACATATCATCTTCGTTCGTGACAATACCCGATCCGTGTCTTACCCATCTCCCACGTTTCAACCCAAATCCATTGGTTGATACTCTTAAGTCAATAGCTTGGACTCGTTTTCATGATATGATGTATCACGCAAAATTTGAGTAACATATGGTATTTTATCTTGAAAAATTGTTTAATATAGTTTTATAATAAAACATGATCCATAATCAGACTTTCCAAACTTTTCATACTACCGAATTCGGGTAGAAAAGACAGCAGAAGTAGTATTTCCTGATACCAATCCTCCGAGTCACTATATCGTATACTCCTTGTTAGCCATTTAGTCATGCATTAAGGATCTTTACACTATACAATTTACATTAAATCTATATACAGAAAGGTACCCCGTTTTTCTTAATTTTCTTGTGAAATAATTGTAAGTTTGAAACTTTGAAAGCCCACATTTGTTGGTGGATCCATAAAAAGTAGTTCGTCGTTACTCGTTAAGACCGGCATGGCAAATTGGTAATTGCATTACTTAGTGGGTATGGTTGAAACAGAAAACAAATCTGCTTGTTTACTCTTATGGTATGGTCTTCTTAAATTTGTCCTTCCTTAGATTCTCTGCTATATATGAGAAACTACATAAACCAAACTGATTCCACAGAGACTCAGAATCTTTTCTCTTGTTCGAATTTTGCTGCTACTAGATGAAAAAAAATGTTCAATATATTTGTAAATGTAAGTGTGTGTGATCATCAAAAGCTTTAAGCAAACAATTTCGCCACGAAACCGCAGTCTCATCCTCATGACTCTTTTGTGGGCTGCGATGATCGTGTGATCAAAATTTCCAACTTTTCCAAATTGCGAAAACCCCCAAATACTCTGTTTTTGACCCTTTTCTTCATGGCGATTTCTCTCCATTCTGCTCCTTTCATCTCGCTTCGTACAAGAAAAAGCTTTAATCTTCCGACGAAAATTCTCGCGCTTAAGCTCTCATGCTGTTCTGGTGGGCCTTCTCAAAATCAGCAGGTTTCTTCGAATTCCGAAGAAAAGAGATCATTCGCTGTTGCCACAGGTGAGCTTTTCATTGGAATTTCGTCGAGACTTTTGAAGAGTGCCAATAAACGGAGGGCTCCTTCACCTTCACCGCCGGTTGATGATGATGATGATAGAATAGCATCGGTAATTGAGGATGAGATTGAGCCAGGGATGATATGGGAACAAAGGGTTAAGGATGTAGAAGCGGAGAAAGAGAGAAGAGTCATCACAAGCCCTGGGTTTAGTTTCTCTGCTGCTGGTCTTTTGTTTCCTTATCATCTTGGTGTTGCTCAGTTGTTAATTGAAAAAGGTTACATCAAGGTGCTCCATTTTTACATGAATTTTTTGTATTTATAACCAATTTTGATTTAAGGAAAGAAAATTGATCTTTGTGTGTTGGATTCAGGACACTACTCCTTTAGCAGGATCTTCTGCTGGTGCTATAGTATGTGCTGTGATAACCTCAGGGACATCTACGCAAGAAGCCCTTCAAGCTACCAAGGATCTTGCTGAGGATTGTCGACGCAATGGCACTGCTTTTCGTCTTGGGGTAATGAGCCTTCTTTCTCAGTATGTTCCCAATTGTTTAGAGCCATGGAGTTTCTATAAGTTTCTACGTGTTTGATCATCTTGGATATCAATCAAATCATCTACTTTGTTTAGATTATCATATGTCCAGACAATGTTTTTATGAGCAAAACACGAGACCCATCTGTTTCTGTGATGAGTTTAGCTTGAAATTACGTTATAAAGTTGTTCATCCAAGTCCCTATGGTTTTAGGCTCTCCTCAGAGAAGCCATGGAAAGATTACTGCCAGATGATATTCACATTAGGTCTAATGGGAGAGTTCGTGGTGAGAAACAACTTTCTTGAATTTGTTTTCCTTTTCCCGGAACTTGTCTTCGGGTCTGACATATTTGATCTCTCAACCGTATTGTAGTTGCCGTCACACAAGTTTTATGGAGACCTAGAGGTTTATTGGTAGATCAGTTCGACTCCAAGAGTGACCTGATAAATGCAATTTTCACATCTGCTTTTATTCCAGGGTAAATATCACTCTCTTGCTTTTGAAACTTTCGGTTTTTCTGGCAAGCAAAACTCTAACCAACAGAATTAAGAACAAATGTAGTTATCTTGCACCAAGACCTGCAACAATGTTCCGTAATAGAGTTTGTGTTGATGGAGGCTTGTCCTTTTTTATGCCACCAACAGCTGCCGCTAAAACAGTATGTACATGAAGATTGTTGTTTTGTTCTCATTATCTTTTTCTTCTGTCTTCTCCCATGAAGATTGTTGTTTTGTTCTCATTTTACGTTCCATTTTCTGTACCAATCTTTTCACAGGTTCGAATTTGTGCTTTTTCCGCGAGTAACTTCAAACTAAAGGGTATTGAGATCAGCCCGGATTGCAATCCTTTAAACAGGGCAACATCCAGACAAGTAAGTGTTCAGTTTCTCATACGAATCATTTTCCTTGGGGAGTTAGTGTGTTAATCTTGGTTTTTCTGATACGTAGCTACTGAATTGGGCACTGGAGCCAGCAGCGGACGAAGTGTTGGATAAGCTGTTTGACCTGGGATACGCAGATGCAGCTACGTGGGCTGAGAGGAATCCAATCGATGAAATTGTCTATGATGAAACTCCTGCAGCTCAAGAGATTGCTGGTAGTTAAGAACACACAGTCAGATTCAGATATTTCATTACAGTAACCATAATTAGTCACGTTTAGTGATTCTGGTAGTTTTTTCCCCAGAAGCTGGCTTATAGTCACAATCAGAAGTTGTAGTTACTAGATCAAACAATGCCAATACATCACTTGCAGTGATTTTATATACTTGTTTATCAAAAAATGTGCTTGTAAGGGACCCTGTGAGACCCGAAGATTATCAATAGAATGGTGTATAAACTATTCAAACTTTCTCTTATTTAGCATGGATCATACGACATCAAACAAAGTCACTAACAAAATTTTGGATGGATCGTTCTTTGATTTAGCAACCATCCTTCCTAGTTTTGTTTAACAAGCGACACATTATTCTCTCAACATTATCCACACAAAGCTTTGCAATTTATTGGTCTGTGGGCAAAAGCAAAAGGGTCCATTCATTCTATTGAGAGCTTTCCCATCTGGTTATAAGCCCAACGTCTCTTCTTGACTAAGGTAAAGGTAAAGGGTCAGGTACAGGTAGAGGAGGTAAGCTGTCGTGCATATACGCCATTACAAAGAAGGACAATATGCCGATGGAAAGGAGTAATAGTGGACCCGATGGGACTGGTTTCCGGGAAGATGCCAAACGAAAACCTGCAAGAAAGAACAGAATATCTCATGCAATGAGAAGAGATTCGTCACAAATTTGACATACCTAAAAAGACAAAGCATATCGTCAAGAGGAGCTTACCAAAGACGGAAGAGAAGAGGAAGGCAGAGCCAAGACCTATGGTATCACCAAGGACTTTTGTTTCTGGTGATTTAGTAAGGAAATAGGCCTATGTGAAAGATTTAAACATTGGAACGCTCAGTTAACAAGTTGTAATCATTTCACCAGTTCAAAATGAAGATATGGGTGCTTTGGTTTTTCATCATAAAACCAAGATGGAGACTTTGCTCAGCAGAAAGCACAAAGAAAAACGAAGGTACTAAAGAACACAATCTAGAAGATACAGTACACTGGCATGTATATAACAGACAGGGGTTAATACCTAACTGAAATCAGATGAGCTTCCAGTGTATTATTTACCAAGAGGAATAGGGATCTCATTTCAAAAGATAAAAAGGCATAGAAGAGAATCAAAAATCGCGTTTACAAATCCAACCATATGATTCAAAGGAACTGGAGTTGCAACAATAAGAGAAGGTTCTTGCAGATAAATTATTAAGACAGTTTATTAAGCCTCACTAAAGAGACAAAACCACCATTTTTTCTCAAAGTATTGAAACAAAGCTTGCAAGAGAACAGCATTAAGCAGAAACAATGACTTATCAATAGTGCAATTCAAGGACACATTCAGATACTAACAGACTATGCAGCAACTAGAAACTAAGAAAGAGAAGAGAGAGATATTACAGATGCCATAAGAACGGAACCGGTCAAACCCCCAAAGAGAGAACCTTTACTTCCAGATTTGTTATCTTCAATTTTGAGGAACAAACTTCAAAATTTAGTCAAGTGGGCAAAAAAAAAGAAGAAACATCTGAATAATGAGATGAGTAACTTACAGGCAAAAAGACCGCCTCCTAGAAGAAGAGCACCATAAGTAGCAGAGACGACTGGAGCTAGCTCCGATAGCTCCGCCTTACAACGAAAACCATGAACTCGTCGGGTCTTCGATGTATCCGAAAATTTAGTAAGTCCCGACCAGTTCCGGCCACCATTAGTGACACTTCGTCCGAGTTTAGTGATCCTTACCGACACTAGAGACGGAGTAGGTAACGTTAGCGCAAGAGACGACATTACTTTGCCGAATGTTTCGTCAGAGAGAAGAAAAATTGATCAAAAATATAACAAAACAACAACAATTGGGTTTGGGCTGTCTGTTTCGGGTATTGGGACAGGAAAAAGCGGTACGAGTTCGGAAACCCACCAAAGTACGAAACGAGATAGTCACATCGAAAATTTTTGTTAGCTAACACTTAACTCTAGTTTTTTCGATAATTTGGGTAAGGTTTAATGTTCTTTTTCATGTTTTAATTGATAAAGCAATGGAAACATACAAAATCAAATTACATATCTCCATAACCAAAGTCCCAAAAACAAAACTGTACCAAAACTATTAGAAAACCTAAATAAAAACAAAATAGACTACATTTGTTAAGTGATTGAGTGTCATTTCTACTCTTTTTTTTTATCCGAATGTAACTCTACAAAATCATATTTGTCCTATGATATATTATTAGAAATTCTGCGATAAGTTTAATTATAGATTAAGTATTATTGATCTAATTGTTATAAAAAATAGCTATCAAATACCAAATTCTATGCATTTTCATAAATAGTGAACCTAAAGTAAAAATTAATGGGTTTTTTCCACTAATCAACTTGTCATAATAATAAACAAAATGAGTTACATCGATGAAATACTAAAATTGGCGAATAACAGATAAATCTTCGGAGATATAAGTCTAAAAAAAAAATGATACAACCGATAAAAAACTTAGAAAAAACAACCTAGAGTCATTAAATTGAACTCCCCAATAGCAGAGGTCTATGGAATCTTCACAGACATAGTCTCCCTCGTCGTTAAGTTCGACAATATTGTCTTTACCTTTGTCCACCGCAAATTCAATAATCGTGCGGATTCGTTAGCAAAACAAGACCTCTCCTTAGCCTGTGTAAACCGTGCATTTTAATTAATGAAAGCCTTTTCAGTGTCAAAAAAAAAAAAAAAAAAAAACCNACTCCAAAATGAACTATCCCCAACATAAGAGCCGAGCCACTACAGGTCAAAGAACACCGCAGTAGATGAAGAAAACTTATTAGATGTACCATAAAGATGAAGAACAAAGATTCTGATCAGACAACAAATAAATCTTTTTGAGTTTTTTGTAATCTTCTGTTGCATGTTGCTGTTTACTTGCACTGAGAGATTTTAAGCTGAGGACAAATAGATTTTCATTCATTTGTATTATACATCACACAGTAATGTTTACAAAATGCAATTCACACGAAATGTTGTTTGTTGTTTACTATACACATCGACTAAACAAGATGGGTTTGAATTTCCCTTCTTTCTTTTGGGTTTTGCAGAATCTTCTATACAACGAAACTTGATCTTCTCAGCAACGTTTCGGATCTTTCTCCGTCTTACAAACCAACTAAACTGCAACACAAGCACTACCTAAACCTCATCGTCTAAAAACACAAAGGTTAATATTTATCACTCTTCTTTTACACAGCCGAGGAAAGACAGTGATGGGATCTTCTGGACAAGAGTTCGGACCACTTGAGAAGCTGAGGGTCTGAGAGATGGAGGGCTACGAAGACAGACAGCAGCCACGCCCAACAGTGTCTTAACCTCTTCTATATCAAGACTATTGTCCCTTAACAACCTCGGATCCAAAAACTGTCTAACCTTCTCTTCTGCAATATTTGCATTGGTATCAAGAATCTCATGGATCAATGGAGCTGCTGTGTGCACCAGCATTTCACCTCTCTCAGCACTAACTGCCTCTTTTCCTGAAACCAACTCGAGAACCACCACTCCAAACCCATACATATCCATCTTCTTTGAAGCAATCCCGGTTCTCAAGTAGTGAGGATCTGTGTACCCTGGAGACCCGATCATAGTTACTTGCTTAGAACGAGGTGATGACATCGTTGTAGAAGGCTGAACCATAGATGAAAACCCAACCTTGGCTGATCCAAAGTCACAAAGCTTGGAGTTGAAATGCTTGTCAAGAAGGATATTGGAGGATTTTATGTCACCGTGCACAATCTGAGGACTACATTTCTCATGAATATGTTCAATTGCTTGTGCAACCTGAAACGCTATGGCTGTGCGGTTTCTCCATGGTAACACTTGTTTGCTATTGCGGTTTAGCTTCTCTTGGAGATTACCTTGAGGAAGGTATTCTAGTAAAAGGGCACCACTTTCTTCTGAAAGATAGACAAAACGACGAAACAAAAACATTAGATTTTCACTAATAAACCAATTGATTGCAACCCAATTGTGATAAAAGTAAAAACACAATCTTTATTCGATAAAGTAGATTAATGAGGACAAGACAAGAATAAGAACAACTTGCATTTATAAAACACAAAGCTTTGTTCTTTAAAGTATTTGACTTTTATGGATGTTAATAATTGACAGGACCAGTTCGTGATTCATCAAGTTTGACGATGACGGAATTTGAATAGTCTATGGCAAAATTAGAGACCAATGACCTAATTGATCTTAAACGAGAGATAGAAAGAAACCTGAATCGTCAAAGTAACCGAGAAGCTTGACAATGTGAGGGTGTTGAAGACGAAGCAAAATCTCAAGCTCAGACCTAAACACTTGATAGAGACGATGACTACCGACATGGACCTTAAGAGCTGCGTGATTGGAGCTAGACAAACGAGCCAGGTAGATACTACTGTAGCCACCGGAACCGATTAGTCTTGAAAAATTGGAGGTGAGGGACTCAACATCATCCCAACTGTAACAGGTCACACCAGAGACAGAATCAGATCCTGTAATCGAGTGTTTGTTGTTGTCGGTTATCGTTGAGTCATCGAAGCGGACACAGCTTAAGAAGCAAGACATTTGGGCAAAAGAGTGAGAGAGACAGAGAGAAAGAGGAAAGGTGAGAAATTTCAGTGAGGAGGAGTCAGTGAATAAGAAGGAGAAAGTGAGTTTCTAGGAAGATGAAAAGGGTTTTTGTAACAGCCGACAAAGAAGGAACAAGAGAATCAGAGAATGAAGATCTGATTCAGGAATGCGTGTGGTTTGGTGGATTGTGATTAAAGAAGAAGAAGATAAAAAGATGCTTTTATTTTTGGATGGAGAAAAAGAGAGAAGCAGAGTTTTGACCAGTTGTGATTACGAGGAGGAAGTGGAAGAAGAAGAAGCCTTCCTCAGAAGCTGCACTGACGTTATAACCACTACGACTTACTTCTTCAAACACATTTTTATTGTTCTTTTTTTTTCTTATATTATCAATCATTAATACCCATTAATTTATGGGCATTATTTAATTTTTGGTATGACTTTATGGGCGTTATATAATTTTTTTTTGTATTGTTTTGAATGTTTTTATTGGAACTTTTGAGAAAATGGTGAGATTTATTATGGTAAGTGAATTAGGCTATTCGGTTAGCCTTCGAAGTTGCCTAGCCACCGCCAGATACGAATTTAATTGGGAAGTTTCATAACGTGGACCATACTATAGGTTAAACAAATACATGGTTGAATCCGAAAATAAATACCTAACAAAAGTTATTAATGATAAAATTCTAGAAAGCAAGAACATTGCTATTCATATTTATCAACTAAATATATATAGTTTAACAAAATGAGTAAATTTACAAAAATGATTGTAACAACAAAATAGTGAGTGAATAATTTTATAATAAAATAGTTTGGAGTAAAATCGTAAATCTATTAGTTTTGAGTTTAATTTGTATATGAAACTAAGTTGTTGGTGTTTTTATATGGGATAAACTCGATTATCTGAAATCAAACTCAAATGAGAAACATAGCAAAGATAACAATTAAAGTCACTTATTCCTCACTTGTTAATGTTAGATCTCACAATAAATGAAATTGTTCTATTTTTGGTAGGAAAAATGAAACTACTTTATTAGAAAAGTTTTGACTAGACTAATTGTTTGTGTTGTTTTCCTACAAATTAGTTAGATTTTGGTTTAAATAATTTTCATTAACCAAAAAAACAACTAAACAGTGTTTCAATCTGTCGGTAATTACTACTTTGTATGCTTTATCTTTATAACAAAAGAGATAAAATTATCTTGACAAAGATGCAATCATAACAAAAGCAACTTTGGTTTGTCATGATTTTCAAATTCAACAAAACACATGATCTCTTCAAATATGTAAATATAATTACCACCAACCGGACTGACATAAGATTGCACGAGTACATATACATACATGCATACCAGTATCTTAATCTTCACTCTCTCTTACTCTAAAAAATACTTATAAAATATTAAATGATGTATATACATGAATTCAACAGCAAATCGAAGGGTCGGAGAATCATTGTCTTCTGTATTATTAAATTAGACTTGAGTTTTTTTCAATGTATAAATTAATTAAATTTGAAACCAAAGATGTCGTCAAGTATTATAATGTTAGATGTAATGTCGTTTTCTATCATTTTCTTAGATACAAAAACGTGTAAGGTGCTCTTCTTTCATGACTGAGTATTGTACATTTGTATACATACGAAAGAAATTGACCCTAATCAACCCAACCACTCACCGACACATTTTTCATGCTTCGTTTTATTTAATGCCACTATTAACTAGTTTTCATTAAACGACTTTATTTGTGTTTCAGTTTCAACCATTCAGACTATATGTGATTCTTGCTTGGTCGTTTTTCTTTTGAGTTGTGGATTAATAAATCGCACGGCAGCCATAAGTAGGTGCCGAGTTATTTTCTAGAAATACTAATTATTACTGTCTAAGGTGACTTAATTTATCAAAGTCTAAATCAATTGAGAACTCGAAAACTTGATTTATTTTTTAATATGATTCTATACATCATATAGGTAATAGGTCATGTTGGATAACTCCAAACTTGGGCATCAAGTTATTTCTAGAAAGAGTTAGTTTCTAGAGATA
>OVBA01007028.1:0-15614 GCA_900406435.1 Lepidium aucheri
TATCCTTCTTCTCAACTCTAGAACGCCAATCCTAGGGAGATTTTCATCAACGGAGCTGGCCACTCTGTACAAACTAACGAACAAAATGGTAGTCCAATGCGATGTGTTTTGTTCTAGAGTGAAACACTGGATTAGCTGCCAAGTATGTAGTACCAATGTTATCACAATAGATTGTTGGTGTGGTGGTGATAGTGATGCCAAGTTCTAGAAGGAGAGAAGATATCCAACACAATTCAGCTGTGGCAGAGGATAGTGCATGGTTTTCGACCTCCGTGGAAGAACGGGCAACTCTTTTTTGTTTCTTGGATGACCATGCGATGGGGTGACTGCCAAGGTAGACAAGGTAGGCGCTCGTTGAAGTGTAGTCGTCTTTTTTTCCAGCCTAGTCAGCATCAGTAAAGGCGTGTAGAGAGGGAATGTTGTTGGCCTGGAGAAATAGTCCATGTGATTGTGTTCCAGCGAGATATCGTAGTACCCGCTTCATGGCTGTCCAATGCTCTGTGGTAGGACGATGCATGAACTGAGCCAGCTTGTTGACAGAGAAAGAGATGTCAGGTCGAGTGAGAGAGAGATACGGAAGACTTCCTACTATCATGCAGAAGTTGGTGGTATCATCAAGCAGGTTCCCAACGAGTAATGTCAAGGTGGAGTTGGCATCCATAGGTGTGGAGACGGGCTTGGCATCAGTCATGTTGACCTTGTGGAGTAAATCTGCAATGTAACAATTTTGAAGCCATCTTTAGAACGAGTGACTTCAATTCCTAGAAAATAAAAAAGGTCACCCAATTCCTTTAGAGAGAAATGGTTAGATAAAGAAGAAATAAACTGAGAGATGGAATCGGGATTGTTTCCCATGATGACAATGTCATCTACGTAGACCAGCATGTAGAGGATAACGCCATTCTTATTGTAGATGAATAGAGATGTGTTAGCTAAGGAGTTCTTGAACCCGGACTGAAGAAGAAAGTCACAAAGCTCATTGTACCAAGCTCTAGGAGCCTGTTTGAGTCCATAAATAGCCTTGTGAAAGCGACATATGGCAGTGGGATTGTCCTTGTCTTGAAAGCCAGGTGGCTGCATCATGAAGACTTCTTCCTTGAGGTGGCCTTGAAGAAATGCATTGTTGACGTCAAGTTATCAAAGAGGCCATGAGCGAGTCACATCTGTACTGAGAATAGTTCGGATCGTAGCTGGTTTGACCACCAGACTGAACATATCTTCATAGTCAATTCCGGGTCGTTGATTGTATCCTTTGGCTATGAGGCGTGCCTTGTATCGATCTATTATGCCATCTGGTTTGCGTTTGATTGTAAACACCCACCTACAACCAACAATATTAGAGACATTAGTACGATTTTCCAAATCCCAAGTGTGGTTACGAAGCTGGGAATTGATTTCATCAGTCATGGCTTGGCGCCAATGCGGTATTTTTGAGTGCTTCAGTTGCTGTCCGAGGAAGAAATTAAGGTTTAAAGCTACAGTACTGTGGAGGTTCAACTTCTATGGTGGTTTCTTGATGCGTTTGCTCCGGCGAGGAGATGGTACATGCGGAGAAACAGGGGGCTCTACTTCTGTTGACTCTAGTGGGGCTGTTGATGTGTGATGCGTTTCTTCTTTAGATGAGGAGGTACTCGGTGCAGATTTTACTTGTGGTGAAGTAGAAGTGGACTTTGGTGATGTTGGTGTTGGCTGCATCAGAGAAAGCGTAGGTGAGGAAGATGTGGAGTGTTGTTGAACACTTGACTGATTGGAAGATTGTTGTGTTGGTGGCTCCACAGCTTCGACATATGTGAATGGAGTAATGATTGTTGATAATGAAGATGAGACAGAAGGTTGTTCAGATGCTGTGATTTCATGTGAATTTTCAAGTGGAGCAGCTATGGCGAAGGGAAAAACATTCTCATGGAATGTAACATACCGAGAAGTATAGACCCTAGAAGTAGCCCTATCAAGACAAAGATAAGCACTTTGGGTAATAGAATGCCTGAGGAACACACACGCTGTTGATCGAGCATCCAATTTGTTAGTCGAATACGGTTTTAACCAAAGAAAGAATAAGGAGCCAAAAACACGTAATTTGCAAAAATTCGATGAAGTTCCAAACAAAACTTGAAAAGGATTCTGAAAAATCAAGAGTAGGAGTAGGCATTCTATTGATAAGATAGACCGCTGTACCGAACGCGTACGTCCAATAGGACTTGGGTAAGGAGGTGTGTGACATAAGAGCTAATCCTGTCTTAACAATATTCCAATGACGTCTTTCAGCTATGCCATTGTGTTCAGGCGTGTGGGGAGGACTTCATATGAGCAATGCCGTGAGATGCAAGAAAGTTCCTAAGGCCAATGTATTCACCCCCATTGTCACTATAGAGCGTGCACATCTTGCTTTGAAACCTGTTCTCAACCAAATTCTTAAACTTGATGAAAGTGTCAAAGACATGAGATTTTTGTTTTAACGGATACAACCATGTATAGTGAGTGAAATAATCAACAAAGATTACATAATATTTAAAACCATCAATAGAAAGTAAAGGTGAAGTCCATACATCAGAGAAAACAATATCAAGAGGACAAGTAGATACCAAGGTCGAATTGGAAAAAGGTAACTTATGCATTTTATTAATTGAACAAGCAGTGCAAGGATGAGCCATTAAAGCATTCGTGGAAACTGGTAATTGAAAATTCGAAACTATCTTTTGAAGAATAGGCAAAGCTGGGTGTTCTAAACGAGAATGCCAATCAGATAAGCTAGTTTTTATTGTAGAAGCAAAAGCTAAAGAGGGAGGTTTGGAAGCAGATAGCGTTGGCCACTCGTAGGTGCCATCCTTAGGCTTGCCTTCTAGACGAAGAGTGTAAATCCCGTACCTGGAAATATGTTGGAGTAAATGTGACAGATACATCGTTAGTTGTACATAATTGAAACACAGAAATAAGATTCTTGTCAAGCGATGGAACAAAAAGCACGTTATTAAGTAAAAAAGGACAAGTGTAAGAGGGAAAAGAAAGGGAACCCGAGTGTCTAATTGCTAATGCATAACCATCACTAAGTAGCACATCGTCCCCACCACCATATAGATTATGAGCTGCAAGTTTGCCAAGGTCTGAAGTTACGTGATGTGATGCTCCGGAGTCTACAAGCCAAGTGGAGGAGTCGGAGAGCGTGGCCACATTGGCACGTGGTTGCCAAGTGTTGGGTGCAGGTTGCCACAGCTGTAACTGAAAATTTTGTTGTTGTTGATTTCCTGGCCATGGAGCAGGTGTGGTACCACGGACAATGCGGAATTCAGGATAGTATTTAGCACTATGGCCTTGTATACTACATGCTTGACACTTACTAAGGTAAGGTTTGCGATTATACGAGGAGGTGTTCTGACCATATGGACGAGGTAGGTTATAGGAAGGTGCGTTGTTGGTGTTGTTGGTGTATGATCGTGAGGTGTTGTTATAGCGTTGGTGTTGTCGAGGACGAGAGTCAACTGCATTAGCAAAAATAGGAGAGGGAGAGGCTGACTCGGTACAGAGAAGCATGGATTCTCGATTGATGAGACGTTCAAAGAGTTCAGTGTAGGAGATAGTACGGTCACGACCATTGATTGCGTCTATCTCGGGCTTGATTCTTCAGGAAGTCCAGCAAGAATCTGTTCTACCAAATCTTCATTATCCAGAGGTTTACCCAGCAAGGCAAGATCATCAGCCTTGGCTTTCATCATACGAAGATAGTCAGCAATAGTCTTCGTGCCCTTCACGCAAGTGCGAATCTGATAATTCAATTAGCAGATGTGACCTCGGGTTGGATTGCCAAACACTTCAGTGAGATTGTCCCAAACTTCTTTTGTCGTGGTGGCTGTGGAGACAACAGATTGGACTGATTGGGATATAGTCCCAATGATTGAGCTGTATAATAGGCGGTCCTGATGACACCATGGAGCATAGGCAGGATTTGATGAGGACTTTCCATCAACAACGAGCATAGCGGAAGGCATAGCTGGTGTTCCGTAATGAACCGTTGAAGTTCATGTCATTCGAGCAATGCTCGAACTTGTCTGCACCACATCAGATAATTTTGAGTTGTGAGTTCGTTAACACTTGACATGTTAATCGAGAGAAGGATGGTTTGTGGATTAGTGGGATCAAAGACAGAGACACTTTCAGCTGTGGAATCATTTGCCATTGTGAAAGAATAAGTAAACTAGAAGAAAAGAAAATAGAGAAAGTTCTGGAATATAGATAAACAAAGACATAAAGGAGAGGAAAGTTTAGTTTAGAGAAGAAGAATGATAGCGGCGAAAGAGAAAAATAGGAGATAATAGGTTAACCCTATTTGGCTCTGATACCATATGGAATATGGTAATCGATGATTGTTATTAGATGTGGGTGAGGTCTGAATATATACACAGTACAAGATCTTTGTAAAAGGAAATAAGAATATCTGCATATAATTACAACGGTTTCTTCCTTATCTCTATCAAGTACCTCATCAAAACCAACGTCAAGCTGCATTTCCCGTAGCTTATCAAACCCGCAATAACCAAGATCATTGAGGGCATTCAGGACAAGACCAGTAGAGTTCAGTACAACTTTTAAATCATCAATGATGATAAACAATGTCCCGCAACTGATAAAAATGCCATCACCTTCATTTCCTGAACGACCATCAGCTTCCTCTCTTTCTTCAAAGTGAATCCTGGCTCCCATTGTTTTTCCACAACTACATGTTGTGGTACGAATGTTGCTGTATGTCCTACAACATGACTTAAAATACTAATGATTTAGCAGACAAAAAACATATTCTCCTCAAAATCATTATATTTCAACTTAAGCTGTCTGCTATGAGTTTCCTTCATATTCTTGGGATACAGCAACAGATTCTTACAAGATTGAGTCACAAAATTATCGTCATTCATGGTTGAAATACTTTTGTAAGGGTTGTGAAAACAACATACAATCAAAGACTGGGGATTTAGATGCTTCTCCAGCAACCTGACAATGGTCCCCATTTAAAGTGTCAAAAGACCATAAAGTACATCAACAAAATCCTTCCCAGCTTAAGCCAAAACAAGTATGTCTTTATCTTCATCAACAAGAAGTCTCAAACTCAAGTTCAGCAGCGGTGTTGATGCAGCTTAGCGATGATCGGAGTCAATAGATCGATCTTGAAAGAAGATAACGATCAAAGCGGAAGTGATAATCTCAAACTCACAATCACTCACAAATTCAAACAAGGTAAAGAAGTTAAAATCATGGACAACCAAAAATATAGAGTTCCACACAAATGTGAGTACATCTCTCTTCAGGAACTTTCTCTTGGAAATTCACTAACTCGTTTTTCTGTCTTTTATGTTACAGATTAGAGCTTGAAGAAGAACCACCTCGTCTAACATCTCATGCCTGGAGAGGATGAATCTAGACTTATATATATGTACAGGTTCATTTAACATAGTTGAACAAAAACAAAATGGGCTTCGCATCAGCCTGATAGGCTTAAAGTAAAATCGGCCCATATTAGATCCATTAAGCATCAAGTATTGGTTTTGTGGATCTGATGTCTGGCCTATATGAGACACAAACATAACACTCTCCACCTTTGTCGCTCATTCTGTTTGAACGACAAAACTTAGCCACCTTACACTCTCTCTTATTTTGTGAATTCTGATCCTAGTTTTCGATGATGAACTAGCTCTGTTCTCATCTCCGACCAACATAACAAATCGTAAGTGGCCTCCGTTCTTTTTTAATCTCTCATTTCTTGAGTTCCTGAGTTGATTAGAACACCTTTCATCTTTTCCTTTGATAATTTGACTTCTAAATAGAACCTTAATCATCTCTTTTGTTTCCTTCATTGTTGAAACAGGTCACGTTTAAACAGATCTAGGATCCTTATATGTTGAAAGATACATACAAAGATTTTGCCTCGAGCTGGAAGCTCAAAACCCTTGGGATCCTTCCTCTCATGAAGATTTTTCATCTTCAATAGAAAACGAGACTTCGCCTCCCAAGTTTTCTTGTGAAGCCTTGACTTAAACTCCGGCTTAAGTTCAAACCATGTTCAGAGTCTGTAAACAAGCTCTGAACTTCTCTCCAGGTGTGATCTTTGTTAACATATCTGCTCGGTTCAATGATGTATGTATTTTGAGAACTTTGACTTCATTGTTCTTTATGATTTCTCTGATGTAGTTATACTTCACATGCATGTGCTTAGTTCTCACATACACATCCTATTCTTTGCTAAAGGAATCGCACTATGATAATCGCAGTAGATTTCAACTAGTCCTTGATTTAATCTGAGTTATGCACAAATACCTTGTAACCACACTACTTCTCTGCTTGCCTCAAGTACATAGATGTATTCCAACTCTGTTGTGGATAGGGCATCTACTTTCTGTAAACGTGATCTCCAACTGATAGTACTGTTTCCAACTTTAAATACATAAGCTAAAATTGATCGTCTTTTATCCAAATTTGATGCAAAATCTGCTTCACAATAACATCTGATATTGAGATTTGTGTCTTTTATGAATGTTAATCGTACCTTTGATGCTTCTTTTAGATACTTGAGTATCCACTTTGTTCCTAACCAATGTGTTCTTCCTGACTTTGACATGAACCAACTCACCACACCAATGAAGTATGCTAGGTCTGGCCTGGATCCAACCATGGCGTACATAAGGCTGCCCATAAGACTTCTGTATGGTACGTCTTCCATTCCCTTCCTTTCTACTTCTTCATTTTCTGCATTTAGACTTTACAATTTAGAATGAGAACCCAAAGGAGTGTGAACAGAATCACTTTGATCTAAACCATAAACTTTAATAATCTGATTTGTGTAGCTCTCTTGACTTAGGATCAGCTGATCCTTTTCTCTATTTTTGATAATATCCATACCAAGAATTTACCTCGATGGCCATAAATCTTTCATCTCAAAAGTAGAACTCAGTAAACCTTTTAGCTCACTTATTTCTGATTTCCTTGTTGATGCTACCAAGATATCATCTACATCTATTAGATGATAAATAATGTCTTATGTCGTATTTCCCTTAAAATACATACACGAGTCATATTTACTATTCTAAAAATTCAGAGTAATCATGAAGTCGTCAAAATGTTGATTTCATTCCCTATGAAGTGCTTAAGTTTGTATAGATATTTCCTTAGTAAATATATCATATTTTCCTTTCCCTTAACTACATAACCCTCACGTTGCTCCATGTAGATAGATTCTTGTAAGGTCCCATGTAGAAAAGTTATTTAACGTCCATTTGCTCTAGCTCCATGTTCCAATTAGTCATTGTAGAAAGAAGTAGTCTAATAAAAACATGTTTAACCACAAGAGCAAATACTTCATTATAATCAATCCCTTCAACTTTTGCATAACATTTAGCAACAACTCTAGCTTTATGTTTAGGTTTCTTTACTCTCAGTATTCCAGGTTTTAGTTTGAATAACCATTTGCATTATATCACCTTCTGGTATTTAGGTCTGTTTACTAGATTTCATGTGTGATTTATGATTAGAGAGTCCATTTCTTCATTAGAAGCTCCACCCAAATTCTTTCTGTCTTTACTCGCCATTAGTTCCTTATAGGTCTTACGTTCATCCAGTTCAATAACTTCTGAACTCGTTAAAGCATAAGAAACTAGGTATGCTTCTTCAAACCTTGAAGGAGGTTCACTTGTCTTCTCTGTCTATCCCTTGCCAGAATATAGTCACTAAGATATGAACTCTGCTTTGTATCATGTTCCTTTCTTGAAACTTTTGAACTTAGATCATCTCTTGTAGATTCCGAACTCTCTGTATCTGACACAGTTTTACATTCACTCTGACTTTCAGTATTATCAACTATTTCTGGAGTTGAATCCTCATTAACTCCACCTAACCTGATAACCCCTTATGACTCAATGTATGTTTTCTGCTTAGTTTCCTCACCTAGAATTTCCTCTTAATTTTCCTTGAATGAAACACATTTGCCAGATGCTTTCTTAACCTTCTGAATCTGAACTGAATCTGTAACATTCTCTGCATCAGAATCCTTAAACAAAACATCTTTGTTGAAAACTACATCCCTATTGATTACCACCTTGTTCTCTTTAATTAACCAAACTCTATAACCCTTTGTCAACTTACCATAGCCAATGAAGATCCCTTTAAGTGCCCTTGGACTGATATTGTCTTGAGTAGTATGTACGTAAGCTACATAAGCAAAACTCCTTAGGTGATCGTAGTTTGGTTTAGAGTTAGTTCATAACTCTTTTGGTATACCAAAATCAATAGATGATGCTGGTGGTCTATTAATTATGTATACAGTAGTATTAGCCGCTTCTGCCAAGAACTCTCCACCTACACCAGTCTTTGATCGTCCTGTTCATCCTCTCAGATACTCCATTATGCTGAGGTGTATAAGGCACATTATTGTGTCTTTTGAATCCTGAAACTCTACATAGGTCATCAAACTAAGCATTGCAAAACTCCAGCCATTATCTGACCTTAAACATTTTATCTTCTTTCCAGTTTGGTTTTCCACAAACACTTTCCTATCTGAGAATACCTGAAATGCTTCACTCTTCTTCTTTAGGAAATAAATCCAAACTTTCCTTGAATAGTCATCAATGAAACTCAAGAAATACTGTGCTCCTGATAAGTTTGGTGTAGTGTTATGAGATCCCTACAAATATGAGTGAATATAATCTAAAACTCCATTGAACACGTGCTTAGCCTTCTAAAAACTTTGCTTATGTAATTTTCCCAAAGTATACGATTCATAGAAACTTAAACCTTTGGTACCTTCACCCTTTAAGCATCCTTTGTTAACCAAAGTTTCCATAGATCTCTTTCCCATGTAAGAAAGTCTACGATGCCACCTAGTAGTTGTATCCACATGATTCCTTGTTTACATTAACCTCTATAATCTTGACTTAACATTCAAGGTAATATAACCCATTTCTGTACTTTCCTGCAAGAACTTTCTCTTTTCCCTTAAAGAAAGTGATACGGAAAACTTTCCCTTCATAGTGACAACTTGATTCTTCCAACTGACCATAGGAAATTAGATTCTTGCTCATATCTGGTACATACCTTACTTCTTTCAGTGTAATGACTGGGCTGTCTAAGTTCTCTGTTATTATCTTGCCAATCTCTTTGACTTCACATTGCATTGTTTCCCATTAACACACGACTCCCTTCTAGAACCTTAAGTTCTGTAAGTAATTCCCTTCTCGGAGTGATATGAAATGTGCAGCCAGAGTCTAACACCCATTCATCATTTGATGCTGTTAAACTTACTGCTAGAGCTGTAGATTCTGGTATAATAACTGCTGTGTGTGCTGAATCTTGACCTTATCTTTGCTTCTTATTCTGACCTTTCCTATGGACAATCTTTCTTCCAATGATTCTCATCCCCACATATCCAGCACACTCTAACATTGCTGTTTTGTCTTGATCTTGACTGTGACCGACCCCTACTCCTGGACATTCCCTTTCCTTTACCCTTTTGATGCCAAATTCTTCTTGTATAGTTGACCCTTTTGAGTCAGATTTAACTTCATTTCGCATGCTCTAGTTATCACATCATCCATAGTCAATGTATCTTTGGCATTCGCGAATTGTAATGTTTGGACCAAAGGACCAAATGATGTAGGTAGACTATTCAGCAAACATATGGCTTGATCTTCATCCTTTAGTAACTTTAAGACTTGCAAGGTTGTTAACCAATTTGAGAAACTTGTCAAGATTTTCCTCAATTGTCTTTTCTTCGTCCACCTTGAAACATGAGAATTGTTTCTTCAGATATACTTTGTTTTCCTTAGTCTTGGTCTAGTAATCTCTTTCTAACGCCTTTCACCGATTGACGCAGTAGGTTCATGCATGATCTTCTTTAGGATTGAATCTGTGAGGCATTTCCCGAGTAAACTCCTTGCCCTCTTGTCACGCGTAGCCTAGGTTTGATCCTTTTCATACTTTTCATTCTTTACCTCTTTACCATCTTTAGTTGTCTTCTCCACAACTAATTCCTCTTCATGTTCTTCTTCTGGAACATCCAGCAAACCCAATATCTCAAACTGTCCCAACACACGATATTTCCACAACCGAAAATCTCCCTTCCCATCGAACTTCTCCACCTCAAACTTCCCCATTGTAGGTTCCATAGCTTGTTGTGAACTGATATGCTGATCAATTACCTGCAAAATAAGTGATCAAGAATGAGTAGATATCTAACCAACTATATATCCAAACCAAAACACAATCCTATGTTCTTGGATAAACAAGAAAGATTTATTGAGATTAAGTTCTATTTGAATATAGTGATTAGAGTTCAACTCCCTGATTGATATCTAGATTAAATCACTAATCAGAATCTTGGTTGTTGTTCTGTGTTTTCCGGTGAACGAGACTTGATGTAGAGTTTTCTAATTCTCTGAAGAATACTTGAAAAATTGTCTCAAGATAGAGACTCCTACCTTCGATCTGGTATTTGTTGGTGTGATGAAGACATGAATGCTTTCATCAGCCTTGAGTGTGAGTTTCCTTCTTCTTTGCTTATCTTATGATCGACTTAACCTGGCTCTAATATCCTTTGTTGATGCAGCTTAGCGATGATCAAAATCAATAGATCGGCTTTGCAAGAAGATGACGAAAACAGAATTAATAAGACCACCTCCAACCATTAAAACCCCACTAGGAGTTCTTAATATATTTTTAATGTAAGTAATGATTTTTTTAAAAATTAAGAATTCTAGTATGAGTTTTAATTTTTTTTGGGTTTTAATGGTAGAATCCCACTTATGGTCCTTACAAAAAAAAAATTGTTGGTATAGTTTCAATCCCAACACCAACAGCGACACAAAGATCCAGGAATTGGGGAACATAAAATGCAAAACCAATCAACTAAAACTCCCAACTCAAAAAATTTAAGAATTAAGTAATAGTAACCACACACAAATATGGAAATCGCTAATGGGAATTGACAAAAGAATTATAAACACAAAATCGCAAACCGCCACCGTCGATTGAGAAGGTAAAGAAAAAACATACCTCCGTCGATCTAGGTTTTGACAACAATGGTAGAGAAAAGGATGAGAGAGACGGCGGAGAAGGGGATGAGAGAGACGAACTAAATACAATAACTTTTGATGATATTCATTGCATATTCTCTTTCTATTTTCCCAGGGACAATTTAGTATATACACCAATATGACCCACTGTCATTTTCTTAATTTCAACAATTGTATGTTAGTTAGTAAATTAGTTTATATATTTATGTTATTGAGCTAATTTTCCCTTAATTAAAATCCATTAATTCCTAAGAACCCTTTTAAGGATGTGGAGGTGGTCTAAGCTCAACAAACTTTCCTCCAATATATACATATCTAATCTTCTATTCAGACTAGATTAATACCCGCGCTACGCGGCGGTATAAGTTTTTAATTTTGTAAAATTAATTCAGAAATTCTTAAAGTTTTGAAATGGTGACAAGAAGTATTTTTTAAAATATTGATGTTGTGTTATTTTTTTTTACTAATTCGTAGTGCGAAAAAACAATTTCTATCATAGTAAAAGTACAATTAGCACATTATGGATGAGAATCCTGTGTGAAACTATGAAAGCCTTTTTCTCTTTGATTATCAAGTACCAACCGTCATTATATATTGATGTCATTTTCTTGGAGTAAGGGCCTATTTGTTTCTCCATCCAGCTGCTCCATCTAGATGGAGATGTCAATTGTTGTTTGTTTAAATGCATAATTGTGCATTATTCGGATGGAGCTGCTAGATGAAGCATCTCAATTTAGTTCAAAAATCTAAATTTTTTGGATGTGTTTAGAGGAAGCAATTGAATATAGATGGAGTTCATATAAATATAAAATGACTAAAATACCCTTTCCTTCACTCTTTTTTTTTGCTATTTCTTCTCTTATATTATCTCTTCTCTTTTATTCTCTCTCCTCTTTTTACTCTCTCTCCTTTTTTTACTATCTGTCATCTTTTTTATTCTCTCTCCTTTTTACAATCTCTCCTCTTTTTTACTCTCTCTCCTCTTTTTTATTCTCTCACCTCTTTTTACTCTCTCTCTTTTTTTTACTCTATCTTCTTTTTTATTCTCTCACCTCTTTTTACTCTCTCTCCTCTTTTTTACTCTCTCTCCTATTTTTTACTCTCTTTCCTCTTTTTTACTCTCTCTACTATTTTTTACTCTCTCACCTCTTTTTTACTCTCTCTCCTATTTTTTACTCTCTCACCTCTTTTTTATTCTCTCTCCTATTTTTTATTCTCTCTCCTCTTTTTTACTCTCTCTTCTCTTTTTTGTTCTCTCACCTCTTTTTACTCTCTCCTATTTTTTACTCTCTCTCCTTTTTTTACTCTCTCTTCTCTTTTATTCTCTAACCTCTTTTTACTCTCTCTCCTCTTTTTTACTCTCTCTTCTCTTTATTATTCTCTCACATCTTTTTACTCTCTCTCCTCTTTTTTACTCTCTCTCCTCTTTTTTACTCTCTCTTATTATTTATTCTCTCACCTCTTTTTTACTCTCTCTCCTATTTTTTACTCTCTCACCTCTTTTTTACTCTCTCACCTATTTTTTACTCTCTCTACTCTTTTTTACTCTCTCTTCTCTTTTTGGTTCTCTCACCTTTTTTTACTCTCTCTCTCTTATTTTTTACCTTTCTCCTTTTTTTACTCTCTCTTCTCTTTTATTCTCTCACATCTTTTTACTCTCTCTCCTCTCGTTTACTCTCTGTCTTATTTTTACTCTCTCTCCTCTTTTTTACTCCCTCTTCTCTTTATTATTCTCTCACATCTTTTTACTCTCTTTCCTCTTTTTTTAATTCTTCTCCTTTTTTTACTCTCTCTCCTCTCTTTTATTCTTTCTCCTTATTTTTTACTCTCTCTCATATTTTTTACTCTCTCTCCTATTTTTACTCTCTCTCCTATTTTTTACTCTCTCTCTCATATTTTTACTCTCTCTCCTATTTTTACCCTCTCTCCTCTTTTTTACTCTCTCTCATCATTTTTTACTCTCTCTCCTCATTTTTACTCTCTCTGTCTCTCCTCTTTTATTGTCTCTCATCTTTTTATTATGTTTTCTCTTTTTTACTCTTTCTCCTATTTTTTATTCTCTCTTATCTTTTTTATTCTCTCACCTGTTTTTACTTTATCTCGTACTTTTTTACTCTATTATTTTTTGTTTTCTTTCTTTTTTTCTCACTCATTTTTTAAATAACTAAAATTGTTCAACCTAGTTTAAAATTAAAAAACTTGTTTAAAATTAAATACTTGATAAGAATAATATTTACAAATGTTAAAAAATAAGGTTCTATTTAGTTGAATATAAATTTAATTTTATTAGTTAAAAATGTATAAAAAATTAAACATTTATTTATTGGTCATTTTATAGGTAAATCCATCTAGATGTAAATGTCAATTTACAAAAGAAACAAGCACACATCAAGATGCAACATTTAGATGTAATATCTACCATGGAAACAAACAACATCCAGCTGCTCCAGTTAAATGGTTCATTCAGATGAACCATCTAGATAAAATAGCTGAATGGAGAAAAAACAACACCTAATAAAGATGTAAAAGCTATGTGATCCACCACAAAGCTTGCGTTTGTGTCAAATAAAGACAACTTGGGTAAGTACAGATTCTTTCTCAGACCTTCCAACTTCATAGAAGCCACTTTTCATGTCTTTAAGCTTGCATTGGGGCATTTGAGATCATGAGCACACATATTTATAAGACTAACTTTTCCTCGAGAATCCATGTTGTTTGAGGTTGAGTTCTTCAACAAGACGTCTAGTAAATAAATTTGGAACACCCATTGTCCATTGAACTGAACATCTTTTTTATTGCTTCATTTTTCTCGAGAATCCAAATTGTTTGATGAGAACGGCATATGAGGGTTGTATAATCTCGTTTTTCTCAATCCCCTATTCCAATATTTTCTCGAAACAATCAAATCATCTTAGATTTTCTTTGTATGACAAAGATAGTTTATGAGAGTCTTGAAATAGATCACGTGTGGTCAAACATTGTCTTCCCCCATATATATCGTTATATTTTGCAAGTAGCTAATTTAAATGGAGACGATGGGATTCTCTTGTCTAGAAAATAATCTTCACAACACTTTGTTTTTTCCTTGTCTTTGTTGTTGATGTGATTCCCTTCCATCAAAATTATCTCCAGCTTTTAAACGTTGCTAAAACCAAAAATGGCAACTCGTTTATATATAATCCTTGAAATTTAACAAGTTGACACTGATGGTATAGGAACACTTGAATTTTCCTGTGAAAAGAAACATCCTATGAAATTGCCTAGAGGAAAGGTAAGACTATTTTCTATAGATTGGATTATGTGTACTTACCATTATTAAGAAGTATAGAAGCATATTCTTTCTGTATGTCCCTAACAAAAGGATGTCATGACTCGAAGAATTAAAAAGATGAGACCTGATTATATATCATTTACTCTGTTGATTATTGATCTTTCACAGCTCAGAAGTAGTTATCATATTTCACCAGTGAATACAACAAGCCATATAAGTGAAATAATAATATTCATGACTCAAAAGTAGCATACTGTTGCAAACACATGAGCAAAAAATATTTGGCATCTGAAGCACAATACGAAAAATAAGAATGTGATTCAAGTTTAAACTCTAGAGGAAAAATAACATGTAAGCACACAAACAAGATAATGGTATATTTTAATATGTGTGCACAGTAAGGTTTACCAATCTCAATAATGATTATCTGCATCGTCCTTATCATCAATGGTTCTTTTTTCACTAAAGCATCACAAGTACATTCTGCAGTTACTTTGTAAACCAAAAACCCATAAAAAAGAATTACTAAAGAAAAAAACACTCAAGGGTTTGAACAATTATATAGGGTGGAAGAACCGACCCAAATTTTTTTATATTGAATTTAAGGTAATCACCCCTAGGGTTAGTGAGAGGTATGTGCAAAGATTTGAAAACTACAAGAACATAAGAATTTCAATCGGTAGAGAAATGAAATCGATGGTATTGCTTCATTATTGCAATACTTGAGGAGTAAATATGACTTAGTAAGGATCATTGATTTGTATTCCTTAAGCGACATCAAAAGCCTAAAATATTGTGAACATGTGGCATTAATTTTGAAGAGCTGTTTTAATAAAATGTTTTCATTGGTTAATAGATTGGTTAATAGAGGGGATGGTTTCTAAAATAACCCATTGACCAAAGTCAATGGGTTAAATAACCCATCTCTTTCTCTCTCTCTTAAATTCTTATAACTTTAACCCCCATACTTTACATAATTTTCAAAATGCCATTACTTTTTTTTTTTAAAATTTTCAGCACATTGTGCATTTACCAAAATATAAATGGAAACTCAAGTATTTACGAAAATGCCATTCTTCTTCAATTTCCCAACCACCATTACCAACCAAAAACAAAGCTCTAAATGCTTCCCTTTANACCTTTACCTTCATTTTCGGAAATTAAACTTTCTTCTCAACTTCAAACCACTTTCTCTTCTACTTCAAAGGGTTACTTTCACATTCCAAAAGTTTAAATAAGGTAACTAGAATCAGAAACACTACTCACAATATCTCTTATATTTTTCGGGACTTGCAGAG
>OVBA01007029.1:0-15614 GCA_900406435.1 Lepidium aucheri
ATTTTTATGATTTTATAGATTTTACATGTTTTGGAAAAATAACTCATTTTTGCACAAATTTGTGAGTTATAGCTTTCTAAAAATACAATTTCCTACCGTTTTTGATTATTTGTAGGAGATTATAGATTTTACATGTATTTACTAAATAAATCTTTTTCTTGCAAATTCGTGGGTTATAACCTTCTAAAAATAATATTTCATGTCAATTTTGATATTCGTATGATTTTCTAGATTTTAAATGTTTTGGAAAAATAACTCATTTTTCTATAAATTTGTGAGTTATAACCTTCTAAAAATAATATTTCACATCATTTTTGATTACTTATGAGAGATTATAGATTTTGCATGTTTTTACTAAATAACTCATTTTTTCGCAAATTCGTGTGTTATAACCTTCTAAAAATAATATTTTATTTCATTTTTGATATTTTTATAATTTTATAGATTTTACATGTTTTAGAAAAATAACTCATTTTTCTACAAATTTGTGAGTTATAACCTTCTATAAAATAACATTTCACATCTTTTTTGATTACTTGTAGAAGATTATAAATTTTGCATGTTATAGCTAAATAACTCATTTTCTTGCAAATTCATGGGTTATAGTCTTCTTAAAATAATATTTCATGTCATTTAAAATTTTTATGAATTTATAGATTTTTCATGTTTTAGAAAAATAACTTATTTTTCTAAAAATTTGTGAGTCGTAACCTTCTAAAAAATAACATTTCCCATCATTTTTGATTAATTGAAGAAGATTATAGATTTTGCATGTTTTTACCAAATAACTCATTTTCTTGCAAATTCGTCGGCTATAACCTTCTAAAAATAATATTTCATGTCATTTTTGATATTTTTATGATTTTATAGATTTTACATGTTTTGGAAAAATAACTCATTTTTCTACCAATTTGTGAATTATAGCCTTCTAAAAATAATATCTCATCTCATTCTTGATTATTTTTAGGAGAATATAGATTTTATATGTTTTTATTAAATAACATATTTTCTTACAAATTCATGGGTTATAACCTTCTAAAAATAATATTTTATGTCATTTTGATATTTTTATGATTTTATAGATTTTACATGTTTTGGAAATAAAACTCATTTTTTTACAAATTTGTGAGTTATAGCCTTGTGAAAGTAACATTTCATATATTTTTGTTGTCTTATAGAAGATTATAGATTTTGCATATTTTTACTAAATAACTCATTTTCTTGCAAATTCATGGGTTATAACCTTCTAAAAATAATATTTCATGTCATTTTTGATATTTTTATGATTTTATAGATTTTACATGTTATGGAAAAATAAGTCATTTTTATACAGATTTGTGAGTTATAGCCTTCTAAATATAACACTTAACATCATTTTTGATTAATTGAAGAAAATTATAGATTTTGTATGTTTTTACTAAATAAATCATTTTCTTGCAAATTCGTGGGTTATAGCCTTCTAAAAATAATATTTCATGTCATTTTTGATATTTTTATGATTTTATAGATTTTACATATTTTGGAAAAATAACTCATTTCTCTACAAATTGTGAGTTATAACCTTCTGAAAAATAACATTTCACATCATTTTTGATTACTTGTAGGGGATTACAAATTTTTACTTGTGGGTTATAACCTTCTAAAAATAATATTTCACGTCATTTTTGATATTTTTATGATTTTATAGATTTTACATGTTTAGAAAAATAATTCTTTTTCTACAAATTTGTGAATTATAGCCTTCTAAATATAACATTTCACATCATTTTTGATTACTTGAGAAATATTACAGATTTTGCATGTTTTTACTAAAGAACTCATTTTCTTGCAAATTTGTGGGTTATAACTTTCTAAAAATAATATTCCATATCATTTTTGATATTCGTATGATTATATAGATTTTAGGTGTTTGGGAAAAATAACTCATTTTTCTACAAATTTGTGAGTTATAGCCTTCTAAAAATATTATTTCTTATCATTTTTGATTACTTGTAGGAGATTATAAGTTTTGCATGTTATTACTAAATAACTTATTTTCATGCAAATCCGTGTGTTAAAATTTTCTTAAAATAATATTTCATGTCATTTTTTATATTTTTATGATTTTATAGATTTTACATGTTTTGTAAAAATAACTCATTTTCTAAAAATTTGTGAGTTATAGCCTTTTAAAAATAACGATTCACATCTTTTTTGATTACGTATAGGGGACTATAGATTTTTCATGTTTTACTAAATAACTTATTTTCTTGCAAATTCTGGGTTATAACCTTCTAAAAATAATATTTCATGTCATTTTTGATATTTTTATGATTTAATAGATTTTACATGTTTTAGAAAAATCACTCCTTTTTCTAGAAATTTGTGAGTTATAGCCTTCAAAAAATAATATTTCACATCATTTTTGATTAGTTGTAGAAGATTATAAATTTTGCATGTTTTTACTAAATAACTCATTTTCTTGCAAATTCATGGGTTATTACCTTCTAAAAATAATATTTCATGTCAATTTTTATATTCGTATGATTTTATAGATTTTAGATGTTTTGGAAAATAACTTATTTTTCTAAAATTTGTGAGTTATACTCTTCTAAGAATATAATTTCCTATCATTTTTGATTACTTGTAAGAGATTATAGATATTGCATATTTTTACTAAATAACTCATTTTCTTGCAAATTCATGGGTTATAACTTCTAAAAATAATATTTCATGTCATTTTTGATAATTTTTATGATTTTATAGATTTTACATATTTTGGAAAAATAACTCATTTTTCTAAAAATTTGTGAGTTATAGCCTTCTAAAAATAATATTTCACATTATTTTTGATTGTAAGATATTATAGATTTTGCATGTTTTTACTAAATAACTCATTCTCTTGCAAATTAATGGGTTATAGCCTTCAAAAAATAATATTTCAGGTCATTTTTGATATTCGTATGATTTTATTAAGATTAGATGGTTTTGAAAAATAATTTATTTTTCTGCAAATTTGTGAGGTATAGCCTTCTAAAAATACAATTTTCTATTAGTTTTGATTACTTGTAGAGATTATAGTTTTTGCATGTTTTTACTAAATAACTCATTTTACTGCAAATTCGTGGTTATAACCTTCTAAAAATAATATTTCATGTCATTTTGATATTTTTTGATTTTATAAATTTTAATTGTTTTGGAAAAATATCTCGTTTTTCTACAAATTTGTGAGTTATAGCCTTCTAAAAATAACATTTCACGTCATTTTTGATTACTTGTAGGAGATTATAGATTTTGCATGTTATTTTTGAGTTATAGCCTTATAACCTTCTAAAATAATATTTCCTGTCATTTTTGATATTTCTATGAATTTATAGATTTTACACGTTTTAGAAAAATAACTCATTTTTTACTAATTTGTGAATTATAACCTTCCAAAAATAACATTTCATATCATTCTTGATTACTTGTAGGAGATTATAGATTTTTCATGTTTTTACTAAGTAACTCATTTTCTTGGAAATTCATGAGTTATAACCTTCTAAAAATATGATTTCATGTCATTTTAGATATTTTTATGATTTTATAGATGCCAGATGTTTTAGAAAAATAACTCATTTTTCTATAAACTTATGAGTTATAGCCTTCTAAAATACAATTTCCTATCGTTTTTAATTATTTGTAGGAGATTATAGATGTATGTTTTTATTAGATAACTTATTTTCTTGTAAATTCATGGGTTATTGCCTTTTCTAAAAATAATATTTCATGTCATTTTTGATATTTTTATGATTTTATAAATTTCAAATATTTTGAATCATTTTTATACAAATTGGTAAGTTATAGCCTTCTGAAAATAACATTTCACAACATTTTTGTCTACTTGTTGGAGATTATAGAGTTTGCATGTTATTACTAAATAACTCATTTTCTTGCAATGATTTATAACCTTCTAAAAATAATATTTCATGTCTTTTTGATATTTGTATGATTATAGATTTTACATGTTTTGGAAATATAATTCATTTTTCGACTGTGAGTTATACCCTTCTAAAAATTACATTTCATTTCTTTTTTGATTACTTGTAGAAGACTATACATTTTGCATGTTTTTATTTAATACCTCATTTTCTTGCAAATTTATGGGTTATAACCTTTTAAAAATAATATTTCATGTCATTTTTGATATTTTTATAATTTTATAAATTTCACATTTTTTGGAACAATATCTTATTTATCTACAAATTTGTGAGTTATAGCCTTCTAAAATTAACATTTTACATCGTTTTTGATTACTTGTAGGAGATTATAAATTTTGCATGTTATTACCAAGTAACTCATTTTCTTATAAATTCGTGGGTTATAACCTTTCTAAAAATAATATTTCATTGATTTTAATATTTTTATAATTTTATAAATTTTACATACTTTAGAAAAATAACTCATTTTTCTATAAACTTTTGAGTTATAGCTTTATAAAAATAACATTTCATATCATTTTTGGTTACTTGTTAGATTATAGATTTTACATGTTTTTACTAAATAACTCATTTTCTTGTAAATTTGTGGGATATAACTTTCTAAAATTAATATTTTATGTCATTATTGATATTTTTATGGTTTAATAGATTTTATATGTTTTGAAAAATAACTCATTTTTCTACAAATTTGTGAGCTATAACCTTTTAAAAATTACATTTCATATTATTTTTGATTACTTCTAAAATATAAATTTTGCATATTATTACTAAATAACTTATTTTCTTGCAAATTTATGGGTTATAACCCTCCAAAAATAATATTTCATATTATTTTTGATATTTTTATGATTTAATAAATTTCACATGTTTTTGAAAAAAATAACTCATTTTCTACAAATTTGTGAGTTAGCTTTGAAAAAATAACATTTCATATCAATTTTAATTATTTGTAGAAAATTATAGATTTTACATATTATTACTAAATAACTCATTTTGTTATAAATTCGTGGATTATAACCTTCAAAAAATATTTATGATTTACTTATTTTTTTACAAATTTGTAAAATTATAACTTTTTAAAAATAAGATTTCACAATTTTTTAGTTATAACCCATAAGACACTGAACCAGAGAAAAGACCTAACAAAAAAGCAGAATATATATATATATATATATATATATGAGACCGCATCTCAATGTAACATAAAAGAGCCAGATGCTCATTACACTCTCATAGAAGAACATCTCGCAGGACATACATTATAAGTAAAAAGAACCAAATGCGACTGCGTTACAAACATGTCTTATTATATTTATTTAACATGGTATACACTATTTGTTCATATATCTTAATGACCACCACCACCGGGAAGCTTTTCCTTGATCTTGTCCATCATTCCCTTCTTCTCATGCCTCTCTCCACCATAACCACCTGCATCATAACCGGTGGTTCCGGTTCCGGTTCCAGTTCCCATGCCCATTCCTTGAGCTTGACTTGACTGATCATGATGACCTGGCAACTTCTCCTTAATCTTTTGTGTTATACCTTTCTTCCTTCTCCCTCCTTGTCCATCATCCTCCTATTATATGAACAACATCGCAATCGGACATCATATATAAAGCAAACAATGCTTCATCAGTATATGTATTGAGTTAGTATGTACCGAGCTAGAGCTGGATCCAGATCCAGAACGGTGAAGCATTCCTCCTAAACCACCACCACTTTCCTTATGGAGTTGCTCTTGACCATGGTGCCTAGCTCCTCCACCAGTTCCAAAGGTATCAGTACCTGTACCAGTACCGTATCCTTGACCACCTGTGCCATAAGCACCACCAGTTACTCCTCCACCAGGTCCATAACCTTCACCCCCAGTGGCTCCAATACCACCACCTGTTCCTGTTCCGTATCCTCCTCCACTCATCGGGTTACCAAACTCATCCAACTGCTGCACCGGGTTTCCATACTCGTCAGTGGCTTGACCTCCAGGACGGTTTTGGTAAGACGCCATCTTCTTCTTCTAAACAAACAAACACACTGTTTTTTAGCTAAGATAAACTCTTTCTTCGTTGATATGAGAGGTTTATGAGTTTGATCGATGAAAGTTCGTTAACGCATTGAAGCTACATTTATAATCAAGTTTCGGATATGGATCAAACTATCTCTTTATTACAAACTGACGCGTGTTAGCTTTAGAAAATCTAGACAACGTTACGTAATGACACGTGTTCATAGATAAACCTAAACTATGTAATAGAAATCGGATTGATTGAGCTTTATTCATGTCGACACCAAGTGTACGTGTTTAATCTCATGAGAGAGTGATGAATATAGGTGGAAAGAAAAATATCTGTCTTCTTCTTTTGTGTCGTTAGTAACATGATCGTAGATTTAAGACACGTTACTCTTCTCCTCGAAGACGATGCTTCCTTCTTACACAGTTTCCATACACGTATATTCATCTCAAGAAACTTTAGTTGGGTCTGATAAATTGGGCCTCATTAATGGGCCGATGAGTCATTTGGGCCTAGACTGAAATATTTGGGTCCTACAAACAGTGATATGTATATATTTTTTTAATATCAATATGGAATATGGACCACAAAGGTTAGTCTATAGCCAAATTCCTACATAAATTTCGTAGGTAGTGAAAATTGATTGTATGTGCGCTTATCTTTAATAAATTTATCACCAGCCACTGAACTAAAAGCTACTTGCAAATACTGATATATTGAAGGGAATATATAATGTGCTTTGGATTCATATAGAAGAAAAGAATATGATCGAAACAATGAATCAACGGTTGTGAGAAACTTGTGTACATGTTCGATTTTTTTTATTGTTAAGAATATTATTGTAAAGGAATGTCTCATCGTTTTAAACCATTTTTGTTTATTTTGGCATTTTCTAGACATAAATTTCATGAGTTTCGTGGAGGATATTATATGAAAAAAATTCGTGCATACTAGACATCGAATATGCTTAAATAATTAAATATATACCAATGAAATTACAATACGTATACGTAGAAATATATTCTTGTTTATCTTTTATAGCTGTTATATATTCAGGCTGATGTGTAAATAGATTCTCCTAGACAAAAGTTTTCGTAATGCACTCACATAACTGATATTATATTAGTATATTTAGTTCTTTTACTTTAAATTCGATTTTAGCTTTTGGTTGTTTTATAAATAAATAAGAAATAGTGTTACAAAAGAGCCGAATTTCTCGATAAAATATCCATAGGTTTCGTGGTTTAATGGACATGGTTTTTTTAAAAAAAAATTAAATTTATTTTATTGGCCGTACTCGTATTTTTTATATCAGTCGTACACATGTTACATAATAATAGAATTACAGAAATTTAAACATTGATTAACAAAAATAACAGTTAACTTAAATTTTAGCCAAATTTCGAGAAATACCAAATTCAAAAGTTCAAATAGATTTTAGCACGACGAAAAAGTTCACTTTGAAATTGGCCGTTTTCCTGATGTTCTCTTCTCCCTTATTTTTTTGAAAACCCAAAAAAAAACATCACTTTATTAGATGTTTTTTTACTTAACTTTATACTTATTTTGTTTTTTTAATCAACAAAAATAAAATTTAATCACAAATATATTTTCAAGGTTTTGACCGCTAAGTCATTAGAGACTGAAGTTAAGTTGGAGTGTGGTTTGGCACACGCCAGTACGTCTTGTCAGTGGAGGTGAAAACTGGGTGTCGTTTTTTACATATATATATATATATATATTGGTAGATGAAAGATATGATGATACGTCAATCGGTCTGTCAGATTCAATCTACAAACACAGAGTTCTGCACATACGTACGGTGTAGTGACATAAATTGAATAAGAAGAGTCACTAGAGTGAGCCAAATAATAATAAAAATGAAGTTGAAAAGTGTGAAAGTGAAAAAAGCTATTTACACCAGATAGATAGATAGATAGTTCTGAAATTCATGATGATTTTTATCTACTCACACAAACTTTTTTATGTAGAAAAGTTGGTCAGTGGTCAAAGCTTTTGACTCATTAGGACCCCAACAAGAAAAGAGACCATATTCAGTAACCCTACGTACTTCCAACTCGTCTCCTCTTAGCCTATTGATATACACAACACTTTTACTCAGTTATAATATATTTTGGTCAATACAAAGATATACATATGTTATATGTTACATGTAATAAAATATGAGCTTTCAACTCAAAATTAATTAACAATGAGTGAAGAAATTTATATTTATATATATTAGAGAGGATCTCGTCTAACTTTCGATGTGGAATATTATTTCTTAATACGCTCCCTCGAGATGATGATTCTTTAACTATTAATCTCAATATGTTTGGGGATAGATTGATGACACCAGTTTTGGATCTGCGTTGTCTATAATTAGACTAGTTTAGGGTCAGATCAGACTGGATAGTGTGAATCGTGAGCTCTAACATTATATTAGAATATAGGCTTCTAACTCAAAACCAATTAGCAATGAGTGGAGAGATCTATATGTTATATATACTAGAGAAATTTCTTCTAACTTCCGATGTATAATATTATTCTCTAATAATATGTAGACAAATAGATAAAGAGAGTGATCATACAATATGTAGCTAGGCGTGCGTGCAAGTATGCGTCTATGGATGTGGGAATGATGCTTAAGAATGGAATTACATGCGCATCAAATTTTAAAGTGACCAAACTAAAAGCATAAATATAAATATTTATCATGGTCGGATTGCAACCAGCCTGTATTATCTATTATCCATCAACTCATCTTTTCTTTAATAATTGAAGAATAAAAATTTGTCATCCATTTGATAAAATCTAATTTGGTTTGATAATACAATACCCTTATATTAATCAATCCTCTAATGAGACATATCTTATCCTTTCACTATGAATTAAGGTTTTACTGGATATAAATATTTTGTCGATGGATCTTGAAAAGTATCAAACCTTATCTTTGAAATTCGTTGGGTATGTTTTTTTGATTCACTAACTAGTATGCTCCGGTTCGCGGTGCATGGAATATAAAAAGAAATATTTTCCCACTTCATGCTGAAGTTGAAGCGGTCTTTTTGAGTTATGAAGTATCTCATTTCCATAGTTTTTTTAGAGGTAGAGCCAACATCATACTGCTCAGATATATTGAATATTTTATTAAGCTATAGTGAATGGTTAGTTTTCGCACTCTACTCCATGTTTTCTCTTTACATGTAATATTTAAATTTTTAAACAATCAAGATGATTATTTAGTCCGTTGTATTAGGGAATCAACTTATGTTTCATACTTTGTAAACTCTTCCTATATTCGGATTTGCTTAATGATAATTTTGGTTGCAAAAAGTTAAATCAATCCTCCGACAAATTAATAAATATTCTTTAGTCATACAAGAAGTCAACAAGTAGTTTCACTTGCCAATATAAAATTTTCACCAACTATAAAAAGAAACCTTAATCAGTTAGTTTATTATAATGATCATGATTTTTAGTTTGTCAATATCTTTATTAAGTTTACATAGTTGTAACGTCCCGTTGAACACTATAATCTTGTGTTGTTGTCTAACGTCCGACCCCCACATCTAGTCATCGACCTCTATGTATTACTCTTCCTTTATTACATCGATCTTATATAAATAAGGTTAGAGTTTGTAGTGATGATTAGAGTAAGAAAAGGATCTAGTTATAGACTTATATATATCTCCGAATAAATGAAACGGTGAAATTCACGAGATATCAAACACAAAGTCAAGTCCAACAAAGCAGAAAAAAAAAGTGAAGCAAATACGAAGTGGTACACTCAATATAAAGAGCGGTGGTTATACGGATGCCATACGGATCATGTGAAATACCAATTAAACTGATTCTCTCTTTTTCCATTTTATTACATTTTTATGTTCATTTCATAACAGTTGTAGCTGTAAGATAATTTGTTATATTGGTCTGGAATGGAGATTGGTTTTTCTCATATACCAAAAACATTTACCTAAACACCTTCTCTGGCTTTGAGAGGAATTAGTGTCAAAGATTCCGGGTTTCTGTAGAAAATGATAAAGAATTTTTATTGATTAGAGCTGGCAGTCTCTCAAAAATAAGAACTTTTCGATTATCAAAAATTTGTAATTAATTGAAACTTGTAAATTATTTTCTAACAAGTAACCATTAGGGAATATTATACCACAATTTTTTTTGTTAACATTGAATCATAATTGGTCAGGCTATCAGTTAAATTTTTATATAATGCAGGCAGCGAGATTCGATCTCGAAACATACAAGTATGTTTGTTTTTAGTGTATTTACCACATGCCACTAACCTTTTAGCCATTTGCATCCTACAATTAAAGTTGGAGAAACCCACATTTTATATATACTAGTTAAGATTCTTTCCACCTTCAATTAGTGTGATATAATATTCCTTAATAATAACAATTGGTGCTGAATAATTGTCAAATAGTACAAGGGAATCGAAACTGTATTAATAAGAGAATATTAACTCGAATATGTATATCTAAGTTAGATATATTAAAATAATAATAAAAAGGAGGGAAAAAAGTTCAATTATTTGAAGAAAAAAAAAAGTCTGGTCTATAAAAGAGATATGTAAGAGAAGAACCATTCCTCCACTTTTCTTCTTCTTCTTCTTCACTCTCTCTTCTTCTTCAATGGATTCTATTGATTTCGATAACATTAAAGAAGAGAAAGCCAAAGCTTTACAACGATTCAACCGTTTCCAAAGCATCGGTCGTTTTTTCCGTGCAGCAGAAGTTTGTGTTGCTCTTCTCTTCCTTTGTTGGTCATTCACACATCTTCCATTCGTCGTACAAATCTCCGGAGCTTTTCTCCGCCGTATCGCCGCCGTTGTATCGACTCCTTTGTTTGTTTTCCTTCTTGGAAATGTCATAGTTGTTGTTCTTTTCATCAAGTCTTCTGATCAAACAAACAGTGGAGTCTCAGCCACAAACACAGAATCTGAAATCTATCAAGCTTTTGTTAAGTCTGTTGAGAATCGTCCAAAACCGACTGATGAAGATTTTAGAGAAGAGACCGAATATGAAGACAAACAAGTGATTGTTACAGATGATTTGAATTCAATCACAAACAGTAGTAATCAAGACAATGATGAGAGTGTTCCTCGTCATGATGAACCAAACAAGGTCTATAAAAGAAGCAAATCAGATGTTTGTGGAACAAAACAGAGTCCAAAACGTTCATTAAAGAGATCAGAGACAGAGAAACGTAGAGAAACAAAGAATGATTCAGATGATGAAGATAAGAACTATCCAGAAGATAATCTAAGCAATGAAGAGTTTCAGAAAACTATCGAAGCTTTCATAGCTAAACAGTTGATGTTTCGTCGTCAAGAATCTTTAGCAGTCGTTGTTCATTACAAATTAGCTTAAATATGTTAAAAAAGAATCAAATTCTATATAACCCACGAATCAAACTAAAGTTTAGTTTTGGAATCATGTTTTTTTTTAGATATTCCATGTACTAATCTCCTTTATGTGTATAGTTATTAGTGTGCTTATATGATAAGGAAAATACTTTGTGTATAGATATAATTAATAATAATAATATATATTTTTAGTTATATTAGTGAGCGTTACTTGTTCAAGTGTAATGATACAAACTTGAAGTAGAATTGTTGTCTCGTGAACACTCAAAATTATGGCATTGTGAAGCCTCTTTTTTGAGTTTTAGTGTTATCTAAGAAACAATCAATTTAGGTCTGTCCTTTTTGTCTTGCCGTCAAATCTTCATGTTACTTTATATAACTAGTTTGTTCGTTAAAGTTTGGTGATAATGGCGTTGTGAGACTTTTACACCGACTAACTCTATCTCATGCTTGCAATAATTAACCATGCTGATATATGTATGAATAAGAGCACTTGTAATGGTGAAACTCTTATTCCAAAACTTTTTTTATTATTTTATTTTTCTTTTTTCGTGTAAGAAAAAATAAAACAAACCAATCGCGGGCCGCCACGTGTCGTGGGGCCCGTGAAACAGTAAAGACTTTGGTTCTTAATTAGTATATTTAAGATACTGATTCTTAAACATAAAAATATTTTTTTTTTTTTGAGAATTGTACTAAGAATTGTGCTAAGAACTGCATTGCACATGCTCTAAGTCTCACAAGAATTTTTAAAGCTTAGACATTTGTACAATATGTACGTAAATAAATTACATGCAAGTTTCTAAAAAATTGTATAATCGTTACTAATGAATAGGCTTTGGAAGGCTAAGGCCACCGAACAGGACGAGACAAAAGACAGAAACGGATTGAGAGAAAAGGAAGCAGGACGAGACAAAAGAAACGGATTGAGAGAAAAGGAAGCAGTCCATAGAGTAACAAAGGAAAAAATTGCAGGCTAGATCAGCGTGCTGCCAAATATGAAAATATAAATTCCATCGAATCTAAGAATATTATTTTGCGCAATTAATGATATACCAATTTCATACAATCCGGAAAAAATTAAAGAATCAGGATAAAAGTAAATCCTAAGAGAAGCAAAGACGTATAAAAAAAGGTAAGATACTCGAAATTACAAAAAGGACAATAGTTAGTTCTGAATCAAGAAATAGCTTGACTTTAAACAAATAGATTATCGTTGCTTTAATATCTGTTTATTGAATCTTCTCAATATGTTCTTTCTTTCTAATTGTTAGTTTACGTATAAATAATCAGTCCTGATACAAATATACATGCACACACAAATACACAAGGTGTGGGCTGTGTGGGTGTAGAAACTAAAACCACCAGATGTTATATAAAATGATATTAAAGAATGGAAAATAATGAAGGCTATAAAGAAAAAATAGTGAATGTTGATAATGTGATTGGTAACATTTGAAAAGAGAATGTTATTCAATTACTATATTGTTCTAAATTTTGAAGGAAGTTTCGTTTATAATGGCTCCATAGGGATAAATGAATGATTGATGGTCTAGTAAGTCATCTCAATGATCTAGTAACCTTCACTTATAAGATTTTATTTTATTTTAATAGTACTAATAAATTAGCTGAAATGGCCATGTTTCTAATGGGTATTGGCACCAATCATAGTGTAATAATTTTGAATGCAAAAAGAACTTTAATGCAAACACTCATGCAGGAAAATTAAGAAGAAAAGTGACTTTAATTTTCACAAAGTCCCGTAATATCTGCTCTACATAAATAATAGTCGGTTTCTTTTACTCTTTTCTTTTGACATTCTCTCATTTTCAGCCGTAACATTTTTGGGTTTTTGCATATATATTATTAGGATTTGTTGTTGGAATTTGATTTTTGTTGGACTATATATACTCACTGTTTCATTCTATTTGATTATTAATTATATGGAAAGACTCTTTTACTAAGAGTAATCATTATAGCTTCCACTAAGGCTTGCCACTCATATCTTTTACCTATTTTCCTTTCATTTCAAATCTGTTTTATTTATATAAAAATATTCGTGAAAAGTATTATAATTTTGTTATCATGCGATAAAAGTTCGACTTCGAAGTATGAGTTATTTTCCTACCATTTCTTTCGTTTTAAACTACTGATATATATATATATATATATATATATTATACGATTGAATGCTTAATAAATTTCGTATTCAATTTATTAATATAGAGTTTTTTTTATCAATTTTATTATAGTTGGATCGACAAGATCCGATCTATAGTCAAAATTCAAATTCTAAATTCTCTTCTTTCTATTTTTATACCTAGAAAAAATCAAACCCGAATATCTGAGGATGTCTGACAATGCTTAATAAATTTCGTATTCAACTTTATCGCATGAACCACCTTGTCAGCTTCAATGCTTATTTTTTTTACTAACATGCTAGTTGGATTATTTACGAGGCTATTCAACGCAAAATCAATGGCAAATATACAAAGAGTTTAAGTCTGTTTCAAACATAAAAAAAAAAAGACAATAATTGATAAGACATGACATGAGGACTCACGACTTTTTGTTTCATCTTAATTATATATCTCGACTAAGCCTAGTCTCGCATAATTGACGTTGACAACTTTTTTTTTAATTGAGGAAGAGTCTGAACCGAAACCCAAATCAATTTTTTTCGAGAACCAGACGCAGTCCGGGTTTAGATATTCGGTAGTCAAATAGAAATAATTAGCAATTTCATACTTGAGGGGAATTAATCTTTGGTCTAGACCAACAAGGCAATATTTCCTCAAGTGGAAACCACTAGACTATTACCACTTAGTTATGTTGACAACTTTTATGTATAAAATTGTAATTAGTTTAAAAAAAACTTTATTGAAAACACAAAACCATATTAAAAACAAAAATCCTAGAAGAAAATCTTAAATATATACACAATTACGAAGTGGAGATTGTACAACATTACTTATACTATATTTTTTGGTATATAAAATAATTAATATTACGGGATAAATGTATACTTTTAGTTGGTTCAACTGTATAGATTGAAAGCCTTTGGATGAAAAAAGAAAGAAGGATTGAAAGCATTTGATATATAGGGGAAACTAACTATTTTCAAACTAATTTTTCTGGATCGTGTCACGGTGTTTAATTCTTTATGAAGTGTCTAAAAATTTAAATAAAGGATAACACTTTAAATTGTTGGCCATAATCAACATTAATTGAGTGAATATCTCGCACCGGGAATTTGAATGCGACTTGTGTACTATATATAAGATAAAGATATCTCTATTCACTGTCAATTGATTTTGAGTTGGAAATCCATAGTATCAAAATCTGAACTCACACTGCCCCACCCGAATCGGTCCAGCCCATCGAAAAAGGGCCGATAGCTGATTAGTCTAACCCGAAACTAATCTTATAATGCACTATTGTCGAGACTACTGACTAGATGGGCCATTGTTTCGAAGGAAAGTGTGAAAAGATCTCACATCGAGAATTTAGATGAGACTTAAGTACTATATACAAGATAAAGACATATCCACTCATTGCCAATTGATTTTGAATTAAAAAAATTATTAATAATGTTAGTCAAAGTTAAGTTTTCGTTAAGTAACCGTTAAATGAGAGGTGTACAGTTTGTCTGAACTTTTATGCCGATTTCAAATAGAATAAAATCAATATAACAGAAAATTAGGTTTGAAAATGGTCTAGTACCAAAGAATAACCTAGTCGGTAGTCCACACGGCTAATTTTAGTCGTCATGTAAATATTGGGCCAAGCCCATTTCACTATGATTTCTTATATGGGCTCAAATTTAATTAAGTGCATAGAAGTATCAAAATAATTGAATAGCCCAAAACGGCCCACATAAATCCTTTGTAGTTTGTACTTTGTACCAAAACTCTAAGCTAAGAGAATCGGACTCGGACTCGGAGTATAAATATATTTTTTTGTCAATCCTAATATTAATATGGTCACAAAAACCGGCCTACTAGCTAAATTTCTACATAAATTTTGTAGACGATGGAACTCGATCTCTAATTATGCATTTACGTCTGCTTTTAGTGGACTTATCACCAGCCACTGAACTAAATGTCACTTGCAGATTCGGAGTATATATTAAAGAAACAATAATTCACTATTTCATCTAATTTATTAATATGCAAAATATGTATAGTTATTTTTATATCAAAACAATCACTACAACAAAACATTAAATTAGCAACACAATTTTGCAACGTTTTAGGG
>OVBA01007030.1:0-15613 GCA_900406435.1 Lepidium aucheri
TTGCTGAATTGATTAAAATATTAATAAATAAAAATATGTGTCAAATTGATAGAATAAAACAAAAAAATGCATGGATCTACAAACTTAAATGAATATGAGTTTAAAACTATATATATATATACTTATATTAGTATATACTTGATAAATTACTTATGATATTAACAAATAAAAATATGTGTCAATCGATAATGTATAATACATCAAAATTAAACATAGATCTTGAAACCTGAATAAATACGAGTTCAAAACTCTAAATAAATACGGGTCTAAAAATTAAGTTATAAACAAGTCTAAAACATAAATGAACATGAGTTAAAACGTAAATGACACTAGTCAAAAAATTTATATGTAAAATTATAATACATCAAAATTTAAGTAGACAGAAATAAAAAAATATATGTCGTGTACAACAAACAATGATGATTACTATAAATTTATTTTTAATATATCAAATATATATAATTAAGTAATTAATAAATTTACACATACAAATCAAACAATAAATAAATAAATAAAACAAACAAATATTACATAACCCGTGCATAGAACGGGACATCATCTAATTCTACTTTATATAATAAAATATGCATAGCATAAAAAGTTTAGGTTCTTTAGCAATAACATATCACAAGATGAAATATGGGACAGAGAGACATATAACGTAAAAGAGCTAGTTTCTTGAACGAGGAGTTTAAGACAAATACACAAGGTAAATTGATAATAATGAACTGAAGCCTTTATGATGGTTCTTGTTCTGTATAATTTGATTTCGACTATTGTTATGCAAGATTGGATCATATGGTAATTATCCGTATAGTTCTAAGATTTAGAAAAGTGTGTGGATGGTCCTACTCCTACATATTTTAGCAGATATCACCATCAACGATGAATCGTGTGCATGAAACAATCATATATGAAGGTTTGAGCTCACATACATATCGTGCAGTGAAATAGAGTTCTATAACATGGCTGAAATAGAAAACTAAACAAAAATTTATGTCCTAAACTTCTATTATCGCGGACCAATGAAAGTATGCATATATTTTTTTCCTTAACGCATCTTCAATTTTATTGCGAATTATCGAAACAAAAAAACTAGTAATATTGACCAGAAGAAATTAATTGTGAGGCGAACCACAATTGTGAATTATATTCGTGTTCTAGAAAGAACATGCGATACGTAGCAAAAGACAACCAGATGCAGACCTTGAGCGGTTGGATTACAAACGCCCAATGGCGGACCAAAGTCTTGAACACGCGCTAAAAGATGCGCGTGTAAGTCCCCACGAAATTAAGTTGGGATCTTTGGAAGAGAAATCGAGTACGTTGATCCAATAATCCTCCACGTGCTCTTTACAATCTTAGTCCTTCATTATTTCTCTTATTGCAGATTTGGTTTCTACGGTGTACAGTTTTATGCTTTAATTTGTTTTCAGTCCCTCTAGTTTTATCTTGATGTTTATTTTAAGCTTTACTTTTTAAATACTAAAACGGGATACAATAACTAACATAAAGCATACATCATTTTGTCTTTGTTATTTGCTTTTGATATAACACTGTTGTCCCATTAGGATATCTCACAAGACAAAATCCACATTTTTACACCTTACAAATCATAAACTATATATTTATCATAAATAAAAAAAACTTTAATATTATCAAAAGAAACATAGAATATGTATATATAAATTTAAATGGTAACACAAAAATCATATTCTAATAAACATACTCATGGTTTGATTCAGTTGGGAATAGGGATATTTATTATTTCCATGGCTAAAATAACAGATAACAAACATATTTGTTAACATTAGTGAGGATAGAAGAACATAGAAAACTTTAGGACTTAAATGTAATAAGTAAATACGGGGGATATAATTTGCATGAAACTGATAATATGTAGGTTAAAGAAAAAAGCGTAGACTTGTATGTTTTTTTAACCTTTTTGGTTCGTTTATAATTTTCATGCCTAGGAGCGTGATAAGTATCATTGAAGGGGTATTAGTTTACACGGAGAAGAAGAAGCATATTCGACGGTCAATCGCATTCGCATAAAGTAGCCTCTCTCTCTCTCTCTCTCTCTCTCTCTCTCTCTCTCTCTCTCTCGAATTCACAGTCTGCGTTTTTCTCCCGTCGCCGTCGTATATCTGAGATTTCTCTACGCCTTCCTTACCGAAGATGCATTCCAGCCATCTTCTTCTCGAGGAGCCCATCAGGATGGCTTCAATCCTCGAGCCTTCCAAATCTGTGAGCTCTCTCTACCTTTCTCTTCTCCTTGCTCATTTAATTTTCCTCTTCTTCAACGATTTGCGATTTCGCATGGATTGATTGCGGCCCCATCAACCTTTGGTTTTCTTTTTCTTTTTTTAATGTATTTCTCAGAGTTTCTTTCCGGCATTGACTAAGATCGTCGGGACTCTCGGTCCTAAATCCCGATCCGTAGAGGCTCTCTCCGGCTGTCTCAAAGCCGGCATGTCCGGTACTAGAACGATTTCTGTTTCTCCAGTGTTGCTGTAACGTGAGTTTGGCTTCGTCTAACTGATGATACTTATTTCCACTTGTCATATTTCTTTCCGCAGTCGCTCGATTCGATTTCTCTTGGGGCGATGGTGATTATCACCAGGAGACTTTGGATAATCTCAAGATTGCTGTGAAGAGCACTAAAAAGCTTTGTGCTGTATGTGTTTTTCTCTTCTCTGAGTTTTAATCTGGTAGATCTTTTAGATTTGCTATATGCATCTGAGTTGAGATTTTCGTCCGGGTTTAACTCAGGTTATGCTTGATACTGTGGGACCTGAGCTTCAAGTTATTAACAAATCTGAGAAAGCTATTACTTTGAAAGCTGATGGCCTTGTAACTTTGACACCAAATCAAGACCAAGAAGCCTCTTCTGAAGTCCTTCCCATCAATTTTAATGGGCTTGCAAAGGTTCTCTAGGACAACTATACAATGAGATGATGCCATATATGTTAATCAATGGTTTGCTGTTTGCTAATATAGGTGTGTGATGGGTGTTCTTCTTTGATGTTTTCAGGCAGTGAAGAAAGGAGACACTATCTTCGTTGGTCAATACCTATTCACTGGTAGTGAAACAACTTCTGTTTGGCTCGAGGTAAAAATTATGAATCCGGCCGATTGAACTTTGGTCGTTTCTCTTTCTCAAAATTTTAGTCATTTAGATAATCCACCTCCTAAAACAAACGTGCAGGTTGATGAAGTTAAAGGAGATGATGTCATTTGCCTATCAAGGAATGCTGCTACTCTGGCTGGTTCTCTGTTCACTTTGCACGCATCTCAAGTTCACATTGATCTGCCTACTCTCACAGAGAAGGATAAGGAGGTCAGAATTGCTTTTAATCTCCAAATCTCAATAATGCACTTTGTTCCCTTTATCTTACATTCTTAAATATGCTGTTTGAGTCTTTGACCAGATTGTTTTTTGTTTATTTATCCTCTAGGTTATAAGCACATGGGGAGTTCAAAATAAGATCGATTTTCTCTCATTGTCTTATTGTCGACATGCTGAGGATGTCCGCCAGGTCTGTCATTTTATGCTTCCCTTTAGTTGTTGTGTCGTACTTTTTTGTGTATAAAAAGCTTGAAAAAATAACCAATTGTTGTTTTACAAAACAGACCCGTGAGTTGCTTAAAAAATTGGGCGATCTATCTCAAACACAAATATTTGCGAAGATTGAGAATGTAGAGGTATGTTCAATGCACTGATCTTTAGAGTATGTTATGTCTTTGGTGCTCTTCCCTTTTCTTACACAGAGAAGGTAGTTGCTGATTCTGTATTTTTGATTTAGGGACTAACCCACTTTGATGAGATTCTACAAGAAGCTGATGGTATTATTCTGTCTCGTGGAAATTTGGGTATAGATTTACCCCCGGAAAAGGTATGCTGTTTGTTCATTCATATTGACTACTCCGGCACCAAGCTTTATGCTACTATAATAACCTTGGTGGGTACTGGTGCAGGTATTTTTGTTTCAGAAGGCGGCTCTTTACAAGTGCAACATGGCTGGAAAGCCTGCCGTTCTTACCCGTGTTGTTGACAGTATGACTGACAACTTGCGACCAACTCGTGCAGAGGCAACAGATGTTGCTAATGCTGTTTTAGATGGTATGTTTATCCTTGAATATGCTTCTTTTGTGATGTTTCTGACATTTTATAGCAGAATCTGCTTGGTTTCGTCAGTACTGCTAAGTAATGGTGGAGGGAAATTGAAAACTTGATCATAGCTTTTGTCATAACTTGGGGTTTATTCTTCCATTTGACCACCTGCAGGAAGTGATGCAATTCTTCTTGGTGCTGAGACTCTTCGTGGACTATACCCTGTTGAAACAATATCAACCGTTGGTAGGATCTGTGCTGAGGTTGGTTTTGTAATATATTTCTTTAGTATCATTTCGTTGCCTAAGTCTTTAAATTATACATATCTTGCAACTATGTGGAACCTAATGACACAGTCTCTTCACATGTTTATAGGCAGAGAAGGTTTTTAATCAAGATTTGTACTTCAAGAAGACTGTCAAGTATGTTGGAGAACCGATGACTCATTTGGAATCCATTGCTTCTTCAGCTGTAAGTCTGTCTTCTGTGTTGCGACACATAAGGATGGACTAGCATTTTTTATTTTAGGACGCACAATTGACATCACGATTTCTAATCTAGTATAATACACACTTGATCAGGTACGGGCAGCCATCAAGGTTAAGGCTTCCGTTATCATATGCTTCACCTCTTCTGGAAGAGCAGCCAGGTTTATATTATCTTCTTTTGGCTTGAAATGTTTGTTTGGTTTGATCTGGTCATATTTGTCTGATGAATTGTTGTTATTCCTTTGTTCTGCGTGCAGGTTGATTGCCAAATACAGGCCAACAATGCCGGTTATCTCTGTTGTCATTCCACGAGTTAAGACAAATCAGCTGAAATGGAGCTTTAGTGGAGCTTTTGAGGTTTGTTTCTCCCTGCTATTTATTATTTGGTGGTTACATTCATGCTAAGGTTGTTTGTCATACATACGTGATTGTCTACACTGTGAAATCAGAATTAAGGAAGAGGTTTCTCTTGACACACCATAATCACAATATATGGATTGCAGTTGATAGTTTAAGGTTTATCTCTTGTGACTTTTATCAGGCGAGGCAGTCGCTTATTGTCAGAGGCCTCTTCCCCATGCTTGCTGACCCTCGTCACCCTGTAAGTCTTGTTAACTTTTCTTATTTTGCATCATAACTATTCTTTTAAGAACTTTAAAAAGGAAATGTGTTGTTGTTTTATGTGAAGGCTGAATCAACAAGTGCGACGAACGAGTCAGTCCTGAAAGTTGCTCTAGACCATGGGAAGCATGCTGGAGTTATTAAGTCGCATGACAGAGTAGTGGTTTGTCAGAAAGTTGGTGATGCATCTGTGGTTAAGATCATCGAGCTTGAGGATTAATTAAACTTTGCCCTTCTCAAAAAAGGTACTTATATTGGCTGCATTTTGGGTTGCCTCTCTGAAATTGATGATTCCATTGCCGGATTTGAGTATAATTTATCTCCGGGGGACATTTGGTTTTTTTTTGTATTTAGGAGATTTGATGTCTCGCACGGATTTCTTTTTTTTTCGCCATATTTGATGATTACCTTCATATGTAAGCATCTGATATTAAAAGAACATACAATACCTGGCGAATTCAATAAGCTGTTACAGTGTTCCCAATTTTTTCTTAACCCTTTAAATCTTAGTTATTGCACTTATTTCTATAAAGTATTTCTTACTTCTATAAAGTATTTCTTGTAAGGGAACATTCCCATAAGACTTCATTGGAACCATTTACATTTTATAAACAAATTTGGGTAGACGATCTATTTCTAGTTTGAAACTTTCATATAACAACAGATTATCCCAAATTTTGATTTTCTATTTAGAGGTGTCAAACGGATCGGTCTGCATTCATCTGGACTGTCCATGGTGGACAATCTTTTTTCGTGATCATAGCAGACTGATTGCTTGGACTGCGGTCCACAAAACAATGTCTAGGTCTGCCCCGCTAAATATAATGGACAAGCGGACTGGTCTGCGTGCTACATTTTTAATATTTTATTAGAAAATATTTGTTTAAAAAGTATTTATAAAAATGATGTTAAGCTTAAATAACAAAAAAAGAAAACTTAATTTTATAAAAATATATAATAGCCTAATATGTATAGACATTAAATATATTAAAAAAATTTTATTTTCTTAATTGAAAAAATAACAGTTAAATAGTTTAAAATAAGTAAAATGGTAAGAATTTAAAAAATCTTATAGAATATAAACTTTTTATAAAATTGCTATATTTGATTACAAGAAATTATTGACCGATTTTAAATAATATTTGTATTATGTTTAACAATATAAAAAAATTTGAAATTCTATTTCAACTAAAATAATTTCTTTTTTATAAATCAAACTTGCTAAAAGAAACGCGATGAGAGAGAAACACTATTTTCTCTCTACACCGACTTCTTCCTTCTCTATAACCGTTGATAGTTACTGTGTCTATCGCAACGGCATTTTCTACCCATGGGTAGTTTGTCAGGCGATTCATATATAACCGTCCGGTTCTTCTTTGTATTTAAGTCATGTTCTTCTCTTTCAATTCTCTCACTCGATTTGAAAGTTCTCTTCAATCTCAAAATTCAGATTACAGTTCTCATGGGTGATCATGTGCAAAAGGCATTGCAAGATGTTTCGCTTGGTCAGAGTGATGATGAGTACGATTTGCCGATTGGATTGGTGGATGCTTCGGCCGCTGAGACCCAATTCTGTCTTGTCATTCGTCCGGTTAACGCTCGAAAACAAAATCTCAGGACTATGGCTAGTGCTTTGCCGCGTGTTTGGGGAATGGATAATGAAATTACAACTAGACTATTGGATGGAAGAAAGGTCCAATTTTTGTTCCAATCGGATGAGAGTCTACAGTAAGTGGTGCGGCGTGGACCTTGGTCCTTTAACGAGTGGATGATCACTTCAATGAAATGGGTTTCGACTAGCACCGATGAAGATCTTGATGTTTTACCGTTTTGGGTCCAGATAAGTGGGATTCCCTCTCGATACCTTACTCTGCGTATGGTGACTCATATTGGCCATGTTTTGGACAATTTTCTGGAAATAGATTTTGCAAGTGAAGGTGCATCAGTGCGTCCCTATGTGCGTGTCAAGTTGCTTTAGAATATCCAGAAACCGCTACGCTTCCAACGATTGTTCAAATTTGGAGAGGAATCATCGCTTCTAGAGTTCAAATATGAAAAGTTGCAACTGTTTTGCACAAAATGTGGTATGTTGTCTCATGACAAAAATGATTGTTCTCCTATTGTAGATTTGTCGTTACCTCGCCCATCTGATGATGCGAGTGATGATGATGAACCGACTGATGGTTCAAACTCTTCTGGTCATAATCCCAGTGGTCCTGAACCGATGGATAATGCCACATCTGGTCACTCTTCTAGCAATAATCGTCCATTGCCGCGCAAGCTAAAGGTGGATGATGCATCTCCCTCTTGTGCCTCTACAAAGCCGAAGATAAGATGCTTAGGGTACATTGTTTATCGTGATCTGGGTGCTGATGATGTGAAGGATACTGTTTTGAAACGTATTTACCATCTCTCTGACACGATAAAGGTGCGTAATTTGAATGCTGATGTTGGTCGTGATCAGGCAACAATATCTACTAGGGAACCAACCTTAACACAATGTGATGGTGCGGCGGGCCATAATCCACCGGGGATCCCATGAACGTCATATATGGAACTGTCGGGGCTTGAAGGGATCCCTGACAGTTCGATGCTTTATGGACATTAAGCGTGCTTATTGTCCGGACTTACTCTTTCTCATCGAAACTAAGAACAAGGATGATGTGGTTCGAGATGTTACTGCTCAGTTAGGCTTTGAAAATATCTGATGTGTGTCTCCGAGAGGAATAGGTGGCGGCCTTGCTGTGATGTGGCAGAATTGTATTTCTATTTAGTTTCTTTTGCTTAATCAACATGTAATCGACTGGAAAATAAATAAAGATGATGGTTCCTTCTACTTATCATGTGTTTATGGTCACCCAATACGTCATTTACGACATCATTGTTGGGAAAATTTACAACACATAGCAACATCACGTAGCGGTCCATGGTTGATGTGTGGTGACTTTAATGATATACTATGTGCAACGGACAAACAAGGAGGTAGAACTCGTGATGAATGGTCTATGAAAGATTTTAAACAAATGGTCCAAGTCTGTCAAGTGAACGACTTACCTTTTAAGGGTGATTATATGACATGGGTCGAACGACATCGTACTCATCTGGTTAAATGCTGGCTTGATAGAGTAATGTGCAATGCCGAATGGAGGTCACAATATACTGGTTCTGTCGTAGAATACTTGCGTCTTGGAGAATCTAATCATCGACCAGGTGATTAAAATTTGAAGACAGCTTGAATGGGGACGAAAACAGTTTGCATATGATGCACGCCTAAATGGTAATCAAGAGATTCGTGAGCTCCTTAGTCCTGTGTGGAGTTCGATGATCATGCAGGACTCTGAATCATTAGTAGAAAAGCTTAAACGAAGTCAGACAATTATTTTTACTTGGAAGCATTAAGCGGGACAGACTTACGAATTTTAGATTAAAAAATTACAATCAGATTTGGAGGTTGCAATGTTAGATGAAACTACTTCGATAGCAGTGCTACATGGCATTAAAAATGAACTTCTTGAGGCTCATCTACGAGAAGAACAATATTTGGCCCAAAAAAGTCGTGTCCAGTGGCTACAGTTAGGGGATTCGAATACACGATTTTTTCATTCTTCAACTAAGAATCGACGAGCAAGGAATCATATTACACATAATAAGACAGCGGAGGGACGTTGTCTGTACAGAGTTCATGACATGAGTGCGGAGGCAGCAAAGTATTATAGAGTTCTATTTACGTGTAGTTCGTCCGAGGTCAGTGATACGGTGCTAGATCAAATACCACCATCGGTGACACCAGAAATAAATGGTGCTCAGCTACAACCGTTGATTACAAATGAGGTTCATCAAGCGCTATTCTCGATTGGATCATATAAAGCCCCTGGTCCAGATGGATATACTGCCGAGTTTTATAAGGAATATTGGAAGATGATTAATCCTACTATTGTGGCAAAAATCAAACAATTTTTTGATACGGGTGTGATGCCTCCAAAATAGAACCATACAAATATTTGTTTGATCCCAAAGAAGAAGACACCACAAACAATGCAAGATTTCCAGCCAATTTCACTTTGTAACATATGTTATAAGATTGTCTCGAAGATATTAGTTAATCGGCTAAAGAAGATTCTACCACATCTTATTGCGGAAACACAAGCTGCTTTCGTTCCTTGTCGTGAAATATTAGATAATGTACTGATGGTGCATGAAGTTTTTCATATATTACGAGTCAACAAGCCCCTATCCCAGAATTATATGGCTATTAAAACAGATGTAAGTAAGGCATACGATCGGTTGGAATGGAATTTTCTTGAGTGAGTACTACGTTAAAAAGGCTTTGCAGAAGGATGGATACGCTGGATTATGTCATGTGTGACAACCACTTCGTTCTTAGTACTAATTAACGGGTCCCCTTATCAACACTTTACTGGTTCTCGTGGATTACGTCAAGGAGATCTGCTATCTCCATACTTATCTATTCTCTACTATGATGTACTAAGTAATTTATTGAATTCGGTGCAGTCATCGGGTCATCTGCAAGGTATTCAACTTGCTCGTCGAGGACCACGACTAACACATTACTATTTGCCGATGATTCACTATTCTTCTTAAAGGCAGACACTTCTAATGCTTGTACTCTTAAGTCAATTTTTTGAAGACTATGCTACGATATCGGGTCAACAGTTAAACATGGACAAGTCAAATATTATCTTTGGACATTGAGTCATCTAGATTACAAAAGATCGAATGAAAAATATTCTTCACATATCGCACACAGGTGGGGCAGGAAAATATTTAGGTGTCCCAGAAAAGTTTGGACGGAATAAGAAAGCAATGTTTAAATATGTGGTGGACAATGTAGAAAAACGGCTAAATGGATGGCAAAATAAATATCTCTCCACTGCAGGCAAGGAGAGTTTATTGTTCCGGTTGCTGAAATAGTTTATTGTTCCGGTTGCTGAAATCAAGATATTTTCCTAAAGGGGACATACTCACGGTCCAAAAACGTGCCCAAGCTTCCTATGGTTGGCGATCTTTACAGTATGGATGCAAACTACTAAAACAAGATATTACTTTTACGGTTGGTATAGGCAAAAATATAAGCATCGGCAATCATCCATGGATCCCCACACTGCCCCCTACTGCTCTGAAGTTGTTTCCACCTTATCACCCCAATTTATCGGTTGCGCAATTGATTGACCCTGTGACGAAACAATGGAGTCATGAAAAATTAAGTCAAATGATTAACCCGGCAGATCATGCGGCCATAAACAAAATCTGTATACCAGAAGTCCAGCAAAAAGATAGTCATTTTTGTGCATACACATCACATGGAAATTATACGGTGAAATCAGGCTATTGGTTAAGTTGTGATACAGCTGAATCTATAGGTTCACATGCTCCACTAAAGAACCATCCGTAGTTAACAAAAAGTATTTGGTCACTTTCCATTGCTAACAAATTAAAACATTTCCTACGGAAAATTGGATCAGGTGCCATAGCAACATCAGATAATCTTCAAAGAAGACACATACAAGTCCATAACACCTGCTCCAGGTGTTGTTCCGTGCCTCAGACTATGGATCATTGTTTTTTCACATGTGACTATGCTAATGCGGTGTGGAGGCATATTAGACTACCAATACAAAATATCTCAGATGCGTCTGCATCTATACATTCAAAATTGGCTACACTTATGGACTGGTCTACTATACCAAACGAAGATACATTTACTCAGCTTCTTTCTTTTTGGGTTCTATGGAGAATTTAGAAGAGCAGAAATACCCTTGTCTACAACCAGAGTACTATTGACCCTTTGGAGACATATCGACGTGCTATAAATGATACAATTGAATGGATACAAGCCACGATGAATAGAACGATGGTTAACATAAGGATGAGCAATTCATCTTCAACAAAGTGGACAATACCAGATGTTGGATGGGTTAAATGTAACTATGATACTTCACATATTGAAGGCAGAGCTCCATCTAGACTAGGTTGGTTAATCCATAATGCACATGGTCAATTTCTACTGGGTGGAATGGGACAATACCAAGATCGATGCACAGTAGAAGAATCGGAGGCCAATGCATTGTTATGGGCAATGCAGTGTTCATGGGCTCATGGGTTTAGACGGATAATTTTTCAAGGAGATAACCAGATACTTAACTTGCAGCTCAATGGTGATGGGTCAAAGCTTCGTTTAAGGCCATATATCCGAACTATACAACATTGGACACCAATGTTCGACTGCATCAAATTTCAGTTTCGTCCTCGAAGTCAAAATGCTAGTGTTGATTGTTTAGCAAAAACTAGTTTATCTCTTGTGGATCCATGTTGGAGAATGTTCCAGCATTGCCCAACCTTTTTACACTCGTATGTAATTGCGGATGATTCATAATTTAATAAAATACAAAGTTTTTAAAAAAACCATTTCTATTTTCTATTTTTATGGAAAAATATTTGAAAAATGGTTTTGATTGGTATTAAAGTACAGTTTTGAGAACATTAATAATAATAAATTATATAATAACAATGAATCATTACCCCCTTAACGGTGTGAGCTCTTGTTTCTCCACATACGTCTGGGTTCGACTCTGATACCACTTGTAACGCTCCGACCATCAACTTAATGGACCCCACGTCCTCTTGGGGCCGGTGAGCCCACCTTATCAGTCGACAGGTCGGTACACTACGTCCGAGAGGTTTTAAAGACTTGTTACCGACCCTACAAATTACCACATGATCTTTTCCTGTGTTTTGTCCTCACTCACATGGTTCCAAAAATCACTTCCCGGAAGGTCACCCATCATTCAACTACTCCAGCTCAAGCACACTTAACCTTGAAGTTCTCTCTAGACAAGTGAAAAAAAAAGATAAGTGCATTTTGGTGACATAGGTGGCCAAATCAATTCTTTTAAACCTCTCCACATGCATCATCACATATCATATTTCCTAAAACCGATTTGTTACAATTCACCCCCACTAACACAGTATGCGGGTTTATCAATGGGTTGATCTGCATATCCGTGGACAAAATCTGCTAAACCCGCAATCCGCAACAGGTCTGTCTGCGAGGTCCGCTTTTAAACAGGCCAAAAATATATGTCTAGACACGCTCCATCACAGATTGGGTTGGAAAAAGCCTGCGGGAAAGTGGTCTGCTTGACATCTCTATTTCTGTCTAGTTCCATGCAAAATGAAAGTTTAAAATCTAATTGCACCCTAATTGGGAAGTTAACTACACATTTATACCGGAATGAAAGTAAAAATCTCTAATTGCACATATATATGGGTATAAATGGTATACTATTTACCAACTTGTTGTTAGCAATTTTAAATTCTACTTAACCGGAAGTAAACCATGCTCTGATCCGATTAGAGTCACTTATGATCCGATTTAAGTGGATTTGTGAAAGAAAAAAAATTGAGAACCCCCAAATCGCTATAGAACCTATAATCTCGAATAAAGGTAAAGCAAAACTTCTAGAGCAATAAACGATAAGAACTAAACAGTATGTTAACAATTCATAGAGCTGAGATAATAGTCTCGTTACCTTAACTCAAAAAACATCCGCAGTGTACTCTGTTGAATGTCTTTGAGAGTCCCAGGATAGAACTGTGTGAGACCGTCGATGATACACCAAAGCACAAAATCTGCGAACCTTTGTGTCTACTCTACACTCTCAGACTAAGCATAAAAACATGAGAGATTGTTTTGTTTTTTTTTTGTGTTGAAAAACATGAATAGAATGAGTCTTCGACTTGTCTTTTATAAAAACGAAGACTTGACAAACAAGTTCAAAATATGCTTAGCGTATTCTTCAACGTGATAACAAAGGTAGGATAATGTGGGGAGGAAATCTCAAAACTGTTAGAAGATTAAGTCTCGGATAAGACTTAAGTCTTTTGTGTTTAATTTCAAAGAGAATTATCTTAATGGGTTTAAAAATTTGGCCCACAAAGAATACGTGCGGTTGTGGGCTGAAGGCCCACATTTCCCCAAGCACCAGTACGCCACGGCAGGGGCGGGGGCCGGCACGTGTGTGTGGCTCTCTTCTCTCCTCCATGCTCTCTAAACTACTTTACAAGTGTAATACTATGTATACACATGCAAGAAAGTTTTTCTTAGCAATGTATTATATTTGCACAACTTAATTCACTTAAGTTGTAAGCTTTATAAGCTCAATTCCCGTTTCTCATTCACTCAAAACCAATATTTGATCCATTAAGCTAATTGGCTTTAATAACCAAAATTCTTGGCCCAAAAATCCCCTACATGAATAGAAATGACTCTAAACATATGAATAAAAGGATTCGATAGACTTGACTGACTAGACTTATCCTATTGACTAGACTGACTGATAGACTTTCGAGAATGTAGACAAAAATGTGCTGGGTTTGAGTAAGTAGCATTTTTCAGCTTTGAACCACTCATGTTAATATATGTCGAGTTTACTTGGCCAGAAGGTGAACATGATGTATTGAACAACTTGGAAGTTTAGTGTAAACCTAGACAACATATATAATCCAACTCAATTTTCAGTAGAACTAAGTTCTCTATTATGTTCATTTTGGCCTTGAATTTTACTTGATATTTCATGAGTGAACTTGGAGAGTATAGTCTTACCTTCATTCTCCTAGAAACGGCCTTTATTTCACACTCACTAGGTGATTTGCCTAACTTCTAGATGTTTAAAAGTAACATGTAATACTTCACTTATCAACCAAGTATTAGACTCAAATCATTAAAAGTTTAATATATATCCTCAACTTTTAACAGGTTGCACTGTTTATCATCTTTAGGAACTGGTTAAAGTTGTAATACCCATAGTGCACTCTGAAGATATAGTTCTGATTTAGTTGTTCCTTTGAACCTAATTCTTGGGATCTCCAGTCATGTAGGTAGGGTTTCCACCAACATCTTCTTGAGTCACAAACTTTAAACCCATTTCTCTTGATGATTTTACAACTTGATCTCGAGAGAGTCCTTTGGTAAAAGGATCTGCTAGATTATCAGCTGACCTGATGTAGTCAATTGTGATAACACCACTTGAGATCAAATGTCGTCTCTTTATATGACAAGATTTTCCACTGTAAAGATTATTTTGTCATCTGGCTTTAGCCGATTGACTATCACAGTGAATGCGTAGTGCTGACACAAGTTTTTCCCACATAGAAATATCTTCCAAAATATTCTGAAGCCATTCTGCTTCTTCTGCTGCTTTATCTAAAGCTATAAACTCCAATTAGATGGTAGATCGAGCTAACACAGTTTGTTTGGAAGATTTCCAAGATGCTGCTTCACCTCCTAGTGTAAAAACATATCCACTTGTGGATTTTGAGTTTTTGGAATCAGAAATCCAGTTACCATCACTGTATTCTTCCAATACTTGAGGTTTTCTAACATAGTGCCCATAACTTTTTGTATAATGTAAGTAATTCAGTACTCTAGTTATAGATTTCCAGTGTTTATTAACTGGATTGCTTGTATAACGACTTAGTACATTGACTGCGTCTGCCAGATCAAGTCGACTGCAATTAGTCAAGTACATAAGACTTCCTATTACACATGTGTACTCTACCTGTGACACTGCTTTGCTGGAGTTTTTGGTCAAGTGAAGTTGAGAGTCCACAGGGGTTTTCGCAGTACCGATTGTATTGTTCTTAAATCTTTCAAGAATGTTTTCAGCATAAATACCTTGAGAAAGAATCATTCCATCAGAAGTTCATGTGATTTTAATCCCTAAGATGGCATCAGCAAGACCAATGTCTTTCATGTAAAACTTAGTGTTGAGTAAGATCTTAGTTTGTTGGATTATGTCCTTGTTGCTTCCAATAATAAACATGTCATCTACATATAAACACAGCAATATATATACATTTTTAGTTTGCTTGATGTAGATACATTTTCACACTCATTTATGTTGAAACCACTTGACATCATTAAATTGTCAAATTTGTAATGTCATTGTTTTGGAGCTTGTTTAAGACCAGACAATGACTTAACAAATCGACAGACTTTGTGTTCTTGTCCTAGAACAACAAACCCTTTGTAACACCATAAACCCGCAATTCTCAAGTTCTACACATTTTTAGTAAAGTCTTGGGCGGATCTTACACTTAGCCATTCCAAGTCCATATTTCACTTCGTCAAAATTCGATTTCAAATGAAAAGTGACAAGCCCAAACATCCATAACTAAAGACGGTTCCGTTTTATTAAATTCAAATCGAAGTTCAAAACACAATTGAACTTAGCCGGCAACTTAACAAAGTTCCAAAACGATTCTAGCAATAAGTTCAATTTTAAAAACATAAAATAAAAATACTGATTCCATCCTAATTCATCCCCTCTTCCTTCCACCTTGGTCTCGCACCTACTCGCCACTTTCCCGA
>OVBA01007031.1:0-15612 GCA_900406435.1 Lepidium aucheri
TTAATTAGATTATTTGAAGTCAACTGATTCGTTTGCATATACCGTTGGAAATAAGGTGAATAACTTGTTGCTTAAACTCACAAATGCAGAACACTAAAACCCATACCACACCCAGAAATCAAATTAGATCAGATTCTAAAGCTTACCAACAGATAATACCCAAAACCCAACCATACCTATAGTCAAGATCTGAAAAGCCAAAAACAAATCTTAGCCTTTTCACACAATCTGAAAATGAATCGGGAAATCCAAAAAAAAATCTTAGACTTTTCACAACACGAATCCAGAAACAGATCATCTAAGATTGAGTCATAACAATTCAATTTTCATAACCCATCATCATCTTCTCTTTCAAAATCAAACTCAAACTCCATAGCTCATCATCTTCTCTATCAAAACTCATCATCTTCTCTTTCAGACTCCATAACCCAGAAATTCATCATCTTCTCTTTCAAAATCAAACTCCATAGCTCATTATCATCACAAACCCAAATGAAAAATCGATACACGATACACAAATAAACGTTGAAGATTTTAGAATGCAAAGATTTAGGCTTTATAGAAGAATCGAAAGAATGTGAAAAAATAGAAGTAGTTTCTTGAAGAGAGAATAATGTTGATGGAAAGAGAAGAAAGAAGAGAAGAATGAAGAGAAGAAAGGAGAGAACAAAGGAAAGAGAATAAATTTATCTGAACCTATGTTACAGTAACCTATGTTTTTAGCTACAAACGTAAAACTAAATACTAAAACTTTTCATATTAGTTACTAGAATTTCTCTAAAGTTTACCCAAATAAAAATACACTTTATAATATAAATGGTCAAAACAAAATAAATAAAAATTAGTTTTGACATTAAAAATTAAAAATATCAAACTTTTTTTTGTAAGAACATCACTTATTATAAAACAGAGAATATAATCATTCTCTCTACTTTTATGTTTCTGTTTTGTTCTATTTTTGACCATGTATATTCAATAAAACCTGACAGTTACTTCTGGTAACTAAAACATCATCATCATCCTCCTCACATGTGGACCTTACTCATTCCTATGGCTTCTCTTTCACTCTTCAAAATCTCATTATACTTACAGCTATGACTGTACTATATATATATAATATATATGTATATATGTGGATGATTCTCTGCATAATGTAGTTGCAATGTAAGGCAAGCCATCTCTTCTCTCTCTCTCTCATTACCAAAATAAAATAAAATAAAGATTTCACTACCTAACACTTGATAACTCCATCTCCTCTTCTTCTCTTATTACCTTCTACCATTTCTTACTCCCCACATTTCAAAGTTTTCTCTTTCTCTTATCTGTTTCTCCTCTTCTTCATATTAAACCCACAAATTCACTTAATAACTAATACTAAAAAACAGTAAGCTCACTTTAAATATTAGCTAAGAATTGTTTACTGTTTATACATTTCCATTCTTATCTAATCCCTTGGACATAACTATTATTTGGATATGTTTTTTAAACTGTTTGAGTGTAGTTGTTGTGGTTAACATTACATGACAGCTCCTTACAAACTTAGATCCCACACTGGTTTATTTGCTCTCCTTCTACATTGACACTTGCAATAAGAAGAGGGCCAGAGAAAGGTCTTGTCTCTTTGTCTGAGCTGTTCATTATTTTGGTTTCTTGCATCTTGGATTTACTTCTATAAGGTTTCTCTTCTGAAATTTTTCTAAGTGTTTTTTTTTTTCTCTCTTCTCTCAAATTCTGGTATTTCTCTGGTGTAGGATCTGGAGTTCTTTCTTCTTAAGATTTGGTAAAATGGGGAATTAATTAACTCTTCAAAGATCTGAATTATCACGATCAGGTAATAAACATTAAATTCTCATCTTCTTTGGTACTTACTCTGTCTGTTTTATATATTTAAGACTATCATGATTGCTTTGTGTTCTTTAATGTGTCCTTGATTTTAGCTCCTTCGTTTTCCTTATGTGTGTTTCCTGGAAAATTTTGTCGTTCTCTGAGTACATTTCTCTGTGGATAAACATTGGGACCACAATAACTTTCTGGATTACTCATTTACTCTCATAGCATTTTTCATGTGTCAACTTGGACTCTGATTCTGGGAATTCAGTGTTAATTTCAGAAAGAAAATGGGAGGTGAACTGAAAAGCCAGCTATATAGAGAAAGTCATGTGTTTGGACTTAAGGTTTGGGAAGTACTTGGGATAGCTGTTGCATTGCTCATCATAACAATCCTCTCAGTTCTTTCATTTTGTCTAACTTCGAAAAACAAAACAAAAAGATCGAAAACCGGTCTTCCTGTAACTCAAACTCCTCCAGTATCCAAGGAGATCAGAGAGGTCAGAGTAGAGCATGTCTCAGCATCTAACTTTGCTCCTGGTGAAGGCATTCTTCTGACAATTCAAGACAAAAACAAGAAAGACTCAGACAGAGTCATGGTTCATTTGGATATGGGGAAAAAGAGAAGTAGTAGTGGCCGGTCAGGCTCGTTTCACCATTTAGAAATCATAGATAAACATTCTGAGTTAGCAGAAGAAGTTTCTGCATCTTCATCATCATTGTATAACATTGCAACTCCATCTCCATTGTCTGGTTTGCCTGAGTCTCACCTTGGTTGGGGCCACTGGTTTACACTGAGAGATCTTGAAATAGCAACCAACAGATTCTCAAAGGAGAATGTTATTGGTGAAGGCGGTTACGGTGTTGTCTACAGAGGAGAGTTGATTAATGGAACTCATGTTGCAGTTAAAAAGATTCTAAACCAGTTGTGAGTATTCAAGTTTCATTTACCTTTTGTATAGTTTGAGTTTTGGTTGATTGATTGGTTTTGTAGGGGACAAGCTGAGAAAGAGTTTAGGGTCGAGGTTGATGCTATTGGTCATGTGCGGCATAAGAACTTAGTCCGTCTTCTCGGTTACTGCATTGAAGGCACACATAGGTATAGGTGTATATTTGTCTAACTTAGGAACCATATTTGAGAGTTACTGACTCAAATCAATTGGAAATTGCTATTTAGGATATTGGTTTATGAGTATGTGAACAATGGAAACTTAGAACAATGGCTTCACGGAGCAATGAGACAACATGGATTTCTAACTTGGGAAGCTAGAATGAAGGTTCTTATTGGCACATCAAAAGCGTAAGCAAGACCATTATCTGTTTTTTGCAGAGTTTGTCTTCACACATACTGATTATAGATCCTCTGTGTAGTCTTGGATATCTCCATGAAGCAATTGAGCCAAAAGTAGTACACAGAGACATCAAGTCAAGCAACATACTGATCAACGACGAGTTCGATGCAAAAATTTCCGATTTCGGCCTTGCTAAGTTGCTTGGCGCTGGTAAAAGCCATGTAACAACACGAGTGATGGGAACATTTGGGTGAGACTTAAGAGGCTGCAAACATTGAAAGCAATCAAAAAGGCTTTAGTATCAAGATAAATTCTTTATTTATGAACGTTTTGTAGGTACGTTGCTCCAGAATATGCAAACACAGGACTGTTAAATGAAAAGAGTGATGTTTACAGCTTCGGTGTTCTGGTCTTAGAAGCAATCACAGGACGAGACCCTGTTGATTATGGCCGTCCTACTCATGAGGTAATAAGTTGTTTCCTTTTCGTTTAATGTCAATAATGATTAGATCATTAGATTCATCAATTTCATTGCAGGTGAATCTAGTAGACTGGTTAAAGATGATGGTTGGAACAAGACGATCAGAGGAAGTAGTGGATCCAAACATAGAAGTAAAACCACCTATAAGATCATTGAAACGAGCCCTTTTAACAGCTTTGAGATGCGTTGATCCAGATTCCGCTAAGCGGCCTAAAATGAGCCAAGTTGTGCGTATGCTCGAGTCTGAAGAATATCCAATACCAAGAGAGGTAAAGTGTTCTAACACCTGACATTGTCCAAACATAGAACATATAACTTAAAGTTATGATTCTTTCAGGACCGGAGGCATCCTAGAACGCGAGAAGGAAGTATGGAGATAAGTTCAGACACTGATATGAGTACTCCAGTTTCAAGATCACAGAGCAAGAGACAATAATCTGATTAATCTATATCAAGTCAAGATTATGAAGCTATTCTTTGAACTTGTTATTTTGCATTCTCTGTTGTCTTTTTTATTTTTCTGGTTTTGAATTGGAATGAGTAGAGTACAGATGATTGTTTGTACATGGAACTGAATCTGTATTCAAAGCTCCTACATCAACATTAATAGATTGGTATGTACAGAAGTTTAGTTCATGTAAGCTCTTTAGAATCTGCTTCATCTTTCAACACCAAAGTCACATAGCAAAAAATTGAAAGCAGCACATTAGCTCATAATCTATAGTAATTTGAGCCTAACCAAAAAAAAAAAACAGATCCGATAGAAGATTAAGATCCAAAGTGGGTAGGGTACATACAAGGAAACGTTGACTAAGAAATGAAAAAAGTTGTTATGTGGACACAGATTTCAAGGTTAAGCCGTCGGGTCTCGTAGCTCAGTTGGTTAGAGCGTTGGTCTTATGAGCCGAAGGTCGCGGGTTCAAGCCCCGCCGGGACCAATTTTTTTTGAAATAAGGGGTATTTTGAATAATGTTGACTTACGAGGAAAGAATTGGTCGCAATTTGCTTTACCCACACCTTTGGACTTGAGAGGCAGAAGAATGAGAAAAAGGAGAATCTACCACGCCAATGGGACAAGTTGAGGTTAAAACAAAAGTGAAGCTAGGTTTTAGGGGTCGGGACTCAAAGAGCCTTATACAAACAAAAACATTGTCCAATACTTGTGAGTTGTGACCACATTTCACGTCTTCACAAACCCATCTTTTTCGACTACATTTTCCTATTGTTGAACTCTTTTAAAGCATAATCTCATGGACTGATTCCTCAGTGAATTCATATAGCACTTTTAATCTATCTTACAAATTAATCTTAGCAGTAATGTGATAGATTTTAGAAGAGAGAAACTTGATTTCCTTTATTGATCTTCTGTAATTTTCATGTACAATTCACAAGAATGCCAAAAGATGCAGAATCACAAGTTGATTCTGCTATTCATCGGTCATACACAGAGCTAAAACGACTAACAAACTCATAACCGACTTATTAGAAGGTTACTATTAATTTTCCATCAATCCAGAATCAAATCAATACTCATCAGTCTAATGATGAAGCAGAGAAGAAGATGAAGATTCTGATTTGAAGAAAGTTTTCTGATATTCATTTTGTGTGACAACACACTGTATATATATACAAAGAATCGAGCAGTTGTAACCGGAACAAACTGGGTGTGTATTTACAATTAATCTAAACCATAGATAACCATGTATAATCTGAACATCTACTCTATTATTCCCCCTCAAGATGGAGCATATATGTTGATTATGTCCATCTTGCTAATAAGTTTCTTGAACTGTGTCGGAAATAGAGCCTTAGTGAACACATCTGCAAGTTGATGTTCAGTTCGAATATGCAGAGTTCTTATGAGCTTCGATTCTATCTTCTCTCTTATATAGTGACAATCACGTTCGATATGCTTCGTTCTTTCATGATATACTGGATTGTTTGCAATGTGAAGAGCAGCAGTGCTATCACAGTACACCACAGAAGCATCAGAGACATCAATCCAAAGTTCAGAGAGAAGATTGTGTAACCATATGAGTTCTCGTGCAGCCATAGACATTGACCGATATTCAGCCTCAGCTGCGGACATGGAAACCACATCTTGTTTCTTTGATTTCCAGGAGATCAGTGAGTTGCCAACAAACATACAATAACCCGAGATTGATCTGCGTGAATTTGGACAAGATGCCCAATCTAAATCTACAAAGCCAGTAAGTTTCAGGTCTGAATTTGCAAAATAGAAAAGGCCTTGACCAATAATTCCTTTCAGGTAATGAAGCACTCTGTATATGGCATCAAGATGCGATGATCGTGGTGTAGCAGTGTACTGACACAATTTGTGAACTGCATAAGTAATATCAGGGCGAGTGAATGTGAGGTAGAGAAGTTTACCAACCATACGTCTATACTGTTCAGCATCAGTCAACAATTCACCATCATCCTTCGAAAGTTTCAAATTTGGTTCCATAGGAACAGAGCAAGGTTTGCAGTCAAGTAAACCTGTATCATTCAACAACTCAAGAACATACTTTCTTTGACACAGAAAAATGCCATCAGAATTACGAGCTACTTCAAGTCCAAGGAAATACCGAAGAGTTCCCAAATCTCGTAACTTAAATGAACACCAAAGTGCAGCCTTGAGTAAGTCAGTTGCTTTGTCACAACTACTGGCAATAATTATATCATCAACATACAGCAACACAGCCATGTAAACATCACCAGCATGTTTAATAAACAGTGTATAATCTGCAGATGATTTCTTGAATCCCAAATCTGTTAAAGAATCAGAGAACTTAAGAAACCATTGTCGTGATGCTTGTTTAAGCCCGTAGAGTGACTTCTTCAGCTTGCAAACAACATTCGGTGGAAAATTTTCCCCCTGTCTTGGAGAATATCCAGGTGGTAGATTCATATATATCTCCTCCTTTAAATCTCCATTGAGATAAGCGTATGATATATCAAGTTGAGAAAGAGACCAGCCCTTAGCAGCTGCAACAACAATAAGTAATTTCACAGTGGAAAGCTTGGCTACAGGAGAGAATGTATCTATGTAGTCAAGACCTTTCTTTTGTGTATATCCTTTTGCGACGAGGCGTGCTTTGTATCTTTCCAAACTACCATCTGCATTTAGCTTGACTTTATAAACCCACTTGCAGCCAACTGCTTTCTTAGTAGGAGGTAAAGAGCAGGTTTCCAAGTATCATTATCTTCTAAAGCCTTAATTTCAACTCCCATTGCATCACACCATTCTTTGATGTCTTTAGCAGTAAGGTAAGAGTCTGGTTCCACTATCAAATTCACCGCATTAACAAAGATCATATAAGGATCCCTTAATGAGGAATAAGATAGTACCTCTGAAATTGGGTGGGCTGTAGAAGAATTAACACTGGAACAATGGTAATCTTGGAGATATGAGGGAGGACGAGTTATTCTATGAGATTTAGTGATTATTGGTTCTGCAGAATCAATGTCATTATGATTAACTGGTGTTGTCTGATCTGTAGAATCAATGGCATTGTGAGTAACTGATTCTGTCCCAATATGTGGGAAAAAGGACGAGCTCATGTCAGGAACATGATCAGTCTGTTTGAAGGGAAATAATTCCTCATAGAAGACTACATTCCTGGACACAAGAACAGTGTTGGTCTGTAAATCAAGTAGCTTGTATCCTTTACAGCCTGTTGGATAACCAAGAAAAGTACAGGCACGAGGTCTTTCTTGAAATTTATGCCGACCCTTAGGTGATGTACTTGCATAACAAAGACATCCAAAAGTCTTTAAATCTGTGTACTTTAGAACCTTCTGTATCAACATTTCATAAGGTGATTTGTTGGATATGATTGGTGAGGGAGTTCGGTTTATAAGAAAAACTGTAGTTAAAATGCAATCTCCCCAAAAACTAAGAGGCACATGAGATTGAAATAAGAGAGCAAGAGCTATGTTAAGGATATGCTGATGTTTCCTTTCGACTACTAAGTTTTGCTCAGGTGTTTCTGGACAGGAATAATACCCAACAATTCCTTTACGTTTATAAAACTCATCAAATTTCAATTCTGGTGCATTGTCCGATAGCACTCCCTTTACCTTTGCATTAAACTGAGTTTCTATCATCTGTATGAACTCTGAGAATACTGTGAGTACATCACTCTTGAGCTTGAGAAGATAAACCCAAGTCACACGTGTATGATCGTCTACTATGGTGAGGAAATATCGATAACCTTCATGAGTTGTTTCAGAGAATGGTCCCCATGTATTGATGTGTAACAGTTCAAATGGAGAAGAACATATATTCTTTCTGTTTGGATATTATAATTTCTTTTGCTTAGCTCACTGACAAATTTCGCAATGAATTGGTCCTTTATTTTTCTGCTTAGAAATCCCAAGTACATCATTCAGCAAATCAAGTTTAGCAAAAGAAGTATGTCCAAGTCTTTAATGCCATATACTAGCGTCTATTACAGCATTCATAATGAAAGAACTATAATCTGTCTTCTCTGCTGCTGGTTCCTCAACATCCAACACATAAAGATTTGCCAACTTTTTACCTCTTTCAATCACCGACTCCTTGGCTCGATCCTGTATAGTGCAACAATCAGGATCAAACACAATTCGAGAACCAAGATCTGAGAGTAAGGAGCTGACACTAAGCAGATTCAGATGAAACTCTGGTATGTATAAGATATTCTTCAATACAATATCAGAGTTTATTGCTATTTTTCTAATTCCACCTACTCGTATTGTGAGTTCAGTAGGAAGATTCACATGATGAGAAACAAAAGTGTCAAGATCTATGAAAGAATCCTTGATATAACTTACATGGTATGTTGCACCAGAGTCAATAATCCACGAATTTACTTTAGTCACATATTCAGAGACAGCAAGAATGCCTATAAAATGGAATGTGGAAGGGGAGAAATCAATACTAGAAGTTCCAGCAGATTCATAAACAAAAGCTGGCTGTCCAGTAGTGGATTGTGATTGCAACTGTGAGCTGAAATATGCTATGAAGCTTTGAATCTGATCCTTATTCAAATTCCCAATCAGACTGTCAATACCATTAGAAACTTCAGTTCCTGTAACCTGAGCTGCAACTAGAGGAGTAGGATGTTGCTGAGTTTTCTCAGTGTTTTGTTTCCCTTTTCTCCATCCCACTAGATAACCATGTAGTTTGTAACATTTATCAATAACATGTCCAGTATGACCACAATGAGAACATGTTGGTTTCTTCTTTTGAACAGCACCTATAATATTGGATACATCCACATTCTGCACTGTATTCGCTGAATCAGATTGCTTCACATTAGCATCAATATGAAAGATGCAGGGGAAATGACAGTACTGAACAAACGCTGACTATCATCTTGATCTAACATGTTGTAAATTTCTGCTATACTTGGAAAAGACTTCTTCATGATAATCTGTCCCCGGATGATCGAATACTTTTCATTCAAACCGGCTAAGAACTTGATTATTTTGCTTCGTTCCATTTTGTTTCTAGCAGATAATTGTCCTGCACAATTAAATCCATGACAACAACCACACGGTTCACTAGCTTCGGTACTATCAAGATTGTCCCAAAGACTTTCAATTTGGTATAATATCCAGACAAATCCATAGAGCCTTGACGTAAGTCTTGAATCTGTTGGATCAGTTGAAAGGTTCTTGGCAAATTTGTCATATGAAACCGACTATGCAAATCCTCCCAGATTTGACTAGCATCTTCAAAATTCAGAATACTATTGTAGATCTCAACAATAACAGAGTTTAGCAACCAAGATTTGACCATTGAGTTACATCTGGACCAGATTCGAGCAAGAGAGTTACCTTCTTCAGGACGAGTTAAGGATCCGTCGATGAAGGCGATTTTATTCTTCGTGTCAAGAGCAATCTTCATCGCTGAGCACCATTGGTTGTAATTAGTTCCATTCAGCTGTACAGAGACAATCGACATCCCTGGGTGATCTACGCTATGAAGGAACAAAGGAGAGTGAGGACTATCTGGATTCATCACGGAAGAAACAACCATCGGAGCTTCAACCGGACCAGAAATTGAGCTCTCAACACGCGTAAAACAAGTTGAACGACGAGTATTACGGCAAAGTGAAGTCACGACCATCTTCTCAGACCAACGGAGAAAGATAATTGATGAAGAAGAGAAATTAGAAAGAAAAAATTGGTGAGAAAGAAATCGATTAGAGCAGTTTGATGATCTGCTCTTGCTCTGATGCCATATTAGTTTTCCATCAATCCAGAATCGAATCAATACTCATCAGTCTAATGATGAAGCAGAGAAGAAGATGAAGATTCTGATTTGAAGAAAGTTTTCTGATATTCATTTTGTGTGACAACACACTGTATATATATACAAAGAATCGAGCAGTTGTAACCGGAACAAACCGGGTGTGTATTTAGAAATAATTTAAACCATAGATAACCATGTATAATCTGAACATTTACTCTATTAGTTACAAACAAAAGAAAAGAGCCACGTAGGTCGTTTGGTATGAGCTTCAGAAGATCACTTCGAGTTACCAAACTCATTGCTCTGCTAGTTATTTTTCCCAAATCAGCTTCAGCCAATTGCCTGTGCTTCCTTCTCACATATGTCTTCCATGGTATATCATAATGATATAGTAGGCATAGATAGTTCATAAAGTAATGATAAAATCAATATAGAACAAAAAAAAAATTGCTAGCTTAGAGATGTATTTATATACTAGTCCAAACTTAAGGAATTACTATGTTTTACAAAAAAAAAAATGTTGTGAAGGATTATGTGTTAATACTATTTTGCCAAACTATCTAATAAATGTAACACTTCAACAAAAATGTTAAATTCTGATCCAAATTTTGACAAAAATGGTGTTCATCGAGATTTTTGACCGGATATGCAATTCTGTATAGAATTTTCAACATAACAAAACCATCTGGATGCCATTCAAACAGTTCTTACGGATTCTCGAAAGATTTGAGATCCATCGAGTGAAATGGCAATTTGGATTTGTTTTTCTACCTTTGAATTCGACGATCACAGGAAAGAAATCTTAGTTCGAATCTCTTAATAAGTTAATAATGACATTATAGAAAATATGGTTTACTAAAAATGTATATTTAACCTCAAATAGCATTTTTACTGCTACTAACTAGCCTAGAGATATACCAATACTAGTCCAAAAAAACATTAAGACTGAGCTAATTTTATTTTCTATTTATGAAGAATTTTTCATTCTCGCGCGTGAGAAGATTTGGCTAAACCTATATTGAACCCTAAAGTCTACTACATACCATTCATAGGATAATGTAGTCCATTACCCCTTTTGTAATTTATTCTCTTTGTATACTAACTTTACAATTAGTATGTGTATATATAGAGTATATTGCTCATCTCCTAGCACATTCACACAAATTATGTCATTTCCTTCAATCTTCTATGCATTCTTCTTGATCTTGCTCTTATTATCTCAAATTGCTCAAAATATAAATATGAGCCCATCACCGGCTCCAAACCCTGCTTACGGTGATGAGGACAATGCTTCTTCAACTGTTTACGACGTCACTTCGTTTGGAGCCATCGGCGATTGCACCACAGACGACACTTCAGCATTCAAGATGGCATGGGACGCTGCATGTATGAGCTTAGGCTCTAAGTCAGCTTTGCTTCTTGTCCCTTATTCATTCTGTTTTTTGGTTAAGCCAACTAGCTTCAATGGTCCCTGCAGAACCAATCTTGTGTTACAAGTAAGCTGATTTAATTTTCTTTTTGATTAGCAATAATGTCTTATGTCATCATGTTTTATATACGGATTGTGTCTTCCTTATAGATTGATGGATTTATTGTGTCGCCGGATGGACCTAGGTCGTGGCCATGGAACTACAAGAGGCAGTGGATGATGTTTTACAGAGTGAATGGATTATCAATACAAGGCTCTGGTATTATCAATGGCCGTGGCCAGAAATGGTGGAACCTTCCTTGCAAACCTCACAAGGGCCTTAATGGATCCACTCAATCCGGTCCCTGTGATAGTCCTGTAGTAAGTGAATGTTTCATAATCTCACTTTTATCTGTATTTGAGATATAGTCAATGATGTTGTTTATAAATGTTACTCTGATTCGATACAATACTCAGGCAATTAGAGTATTTCAGAGCTCCAATGTGAGAATCAAAGGGCTTAACTTCATGAACAGTGCTCAGTTCCATGTAAGGTTTGACAACTGCAGTGACGTTGTTGTCGATACCGTGACCATCAAGGCACCAGCTTCTAGTCCCAACACTGATGGGATTCACATTGAGAACACACATAACGTTCAGATTCGTAACTCCGTAATTTCCAACGGTAATTTTCGCATTAGCCTAACCGATAGTTCAATTCATTCCGATCGGTTTTATATCTTTCTTTCAATTGGGTTGTAACAGGAGATGATTGTATTTCCATCGGAACCGGGTGCTTTAATGTGGATATTAAGAATGTTACCTGCGGTCCAAGCCATGGGATTAGGTACATTTATCATTATTGCCATTCAATTTTTCCATCTGCCAAACTCTATGTACCTCTCATATAATAGGCTTACACTCTCATCCTTTGGGCTTTGTTTCTCAGAAAGTTTTGTTTGGTTTTCTGGTTTGAAGTATGAACAACGAACTTATGGGTATGTTGCAGCATAGGCAGTCTCGGCATCCACAACTCGGAGGCCTTTGTCTCAAACATAACAGTGACAAACTCAACTATATGGAACTCAGACAACGGTGTTCGGATCAAGACATGGCAAGGAGGGTCAGGCTTGGTTTCAAGAATAGTGTTCAGTAACATTTTGATGGTGAACGTTCGTAACCCTATAATGATAGACCAGTACTACTGCCAAACCAAGGACTGTGCTAACCAAACTAGCGCAGTCTTTATCAGTGATGTTCTGTATGCAAATATCAAAGGGTCTTACGACATGAGAAGCCCACCGATGCATTTTGGTTGCAGCGACTCTATCCCTTGTACTAACCTGAGACTCATGAATGTTGATCTGTTTCCTTTCGAAGGCGAGCATTTCAAAACCCCATTCTGCTGGAACGCGTATGGAAGCATGCAGATTACAGAGCCACCTGTTAATTGCCTACTTGAGGCACTTCCGAACTGCTAACAGAAGAAGCTGTGTTCATTACTGTTCACCAACTCAGAATCAGATTCAGAACAATCATGAACAAAACAATATAACAGTAGATTGGATCTTAGTAAAGAGTTATGAAAAAATTAGCCTGCAGGTTAGCTATGAACTTGAAAGTCTGCAACCTTTTAGAATATACAGTTCGCGACATTCAGTTGTCATAGGTGAAAAGAGGTCAGTCTAGTTTGTATCATATACAATAAAAGATACTTTTTCAATTAGAAGTAAACGTCAAACAGAATCTGTATCATATCTAGTTTGGTGCATTGACTCGTATTGTTGGAAAATGGATTCAGTTTCTAATATATGAAAGAGGTGATGCATATACGAAGAGAGAACAGTAAAGAGGTAAACTTATATTCTATTTATTGATGGACGATTTATTGTGGGGGGATAAATCGGTCCATGACATACATTTCATGAAATATAGCTGCATTGGGGTAACATTACTTGCAAATAGAAGCGAGTACCTCCAGCAGAGAAACAGTGAATTTCATCTGGGTTTCCTCATCCACAGCAATGAAAAGAGGAACATGAACAAAGAGAGATTTGATCTTATTCTGCTCTGCAAATCTCAGAGAGTGGTAATACACATAGTTGCACACAAATCGACCTGCATCATCTGATGTTATCACCTCAAAGCCTTTCTTTTCCAAGGCAATTGTTATTTCTTCAACAGGAAGAGTAGTCTGCAGATCATACAAAATTCATGGATTCAGCTTCAAAACTAGACTGCAAATTATTGCAGATCCAAAGGTTAACAATCTACAGGTCGACATACCTTTCTTACAGTTGAGATTGGACCATCAGAGGGGACAATTGGCAAATTCTGCAGACCACAAGAATGTTTTTATTGAAATAAACAACTAATCAAACTAGACTAACCAGGAGAATTAAACAAAAACCTGAGGTTTCCAACCCAATTCATCGGGACAACGGAAAGTGGCTTCATTTACAGCTTGTTGCTCAATTGCAAATTTTGTAGCACCACTGTTAACTCCAAAGTGAACCTAACGAGACATTCGATTGAGTTTTTTCTGTATAGAGAAACAAGAAAAGGTACTCAATCACTAGTTGGCTTAACTAACTAACTAACCCAGATGGTTTTTCCGACCAATGACTCTGATTCTTTCGAGTTGACTGCGGATTGTAGCAACTGATAAAGAGAAGCGAGAGCTCCTTGACCAGCGGTCTCAAGCACAGTACAGCTTCCAAGAATTACGTCTTTAGATACACTATTCTTCGCCAAATATTCTTTCAGGTTGTTTGCCATTTTCTCTGTAGGGTTCTCAGCAACTCCATGGAATTTCTTGAAGCCTGTGATGTGAATTGTCACACCCGTTGGTCCTTCAGAGCCCATCAATACAACTGAAATAAAAAGCTGTATCCGTCATAAACATTCAACAAAAGAAACTAACAGTGACTCCTCTGTTAACAACCAAAATAGCACCAGATTTAGAACATTCTATTCGATATAAGACAAAACCGACTCTCAGACCATCAAACACTAATGTGAAATTCAACAACAAATGATCAAGCGAAGCCAGATCTCTCAAAAACTTTGACTTTCTCGCAACATATAGTTTACGACACTTTCGACCTTGAGAGTAAAGTTTGCAGCTTTTTTCTAACTCCGACCAATTCAGACAATGAAAAGATCAAATTTTCAGAGGGTCTGATCATAATACTGGTTTACAGATGGGTGACACAGCAAAGAAGTAACCCAATCGCAAATTTCGAAAATACCCAAATTCAGAAAGTTTTCTGATAAAGAATAACCGGATCAGACCCAGTTAAAAAGATATGCTAATGATCCGAATCAGATAAAATTCAGAAACTCTTTACCTTACAGAAACAGTTGTTGAACTGTGGCGACGAACACAATTGAAAGCTCTGTTCTGTCTTCCACTGAAATCAATGGCCTGTAAAATCAGAGAGAAAGAGAGAAATAGAGAGAGGAAATATGACTCAACAACCAGTCTTTGTACTTATCCAATCAATTGAAACCTAACTTTAATATTTTCCACTTTGGACGGAAGTCTGATAATCATGGAACAAGACAGGAGGTACATATGTTTAGTATTCTTTTTGAAAGAATTATTCAAATACACACAAATTATGATATAATTACTCAAATAGCTTTAAAAAAAACAAGGAGAGGGTGCAATTAGGATGCACCCTCATTAACCCAAAAAAAAAACTATCTCTTTCTTTTCTTCTCTTTTTCCTTTGTGCCTTTACATTTTCTTCTTTTCTCTTCTTTTTCTTTCTTCTTCTCTTCTCTCTTTCTTCTTCTCGTTCTTCGATCTCTTCTCTGTTTCTTCTTCTTCTCTTCTCTGCTTCTCCCGTTCTCCATCTTGTGGTTGTTTGGTATAAAGTTCTTCTCTCTTCCTCTTTCGTTCTTGTTTTCGTTTTCGTTTAGGGTTTAGTTTTTGATTTTGTTTCGTTTAGTTTTTGATTTTGTTTGCGATTTCTCTTGGTTTTGTATGGGTTGTGTGTTGCTTCTAGTTGCATTGTTATGCATTCTCGAATTTGTTCATGTCTGTAGATCTAGGTTTCTGGCGATTTGAAATATAGGGTTGGTTTCTAGTTTCGCGGTTTTGAGGGTTTGCGGGTTTGCATGATAGAGTTTCTAATTTGTTTGTGGGTTTGTGGTGTAGTTAGGTTTTACGTTCGTAAACAAGTATGGTAAAGTTAATTTCAAGTTTATTAGTTATCGTGTTGAGTATGGTATAGTTAGTCTAGTATTTTAGGTGTTACTGGGAGATCTAGTATAGTAGAGTTAGGTTTTAGTTTGGTTAAGTTATGGTTTTTGTTTGGTAGTGTTAGGGTTTTTGTTTGGTAGAGTTAGGTTTCTG